>JANAVB010002795.1:241743-519259 GCA_029216955.1 Iris pallida
ATTCTCACAAACACATACCAGGTATATATATGAGATACCACATGATGCTTTTCCAATGTGACTAAACTTTACTAGGCATGTGTTGAGACTAAGCTATTTTCATATGTTACAAAGGAAAAGCTCCAACATGTTTTCCTATATGATTACTTCTTTCTTTTTTCCTGTTTATTTTTTCAAAGCTATCCATTTGTTTGCTATTTTGTAAGACACAAGTATCGTATACAACAGTGTCCAGTCTTCCACCAAAAGATTAGATGCATTTTAATTTTCTGTACTAGGAAAACAAAATCAGAATAAATCAGTAAATGTTTACAGATAATTATGTGGTTATTATAGTCTCGTGCTGGTGTCAAATTCATAATAGCAAAATATAATGGCTGATTTCAAATAATATATATATATATCTATATATATATATATATATATATAATGGCTGGATTATTTTTCTTGCTTCAAAATGTGAAAGTTCATTTGCCTACGTAACATAGGTACTTAGCTCTGATGTTGTCTAACATGGGAGAGTTTCGCTCCTTGAAATTACATTCCATTTGACTATGTCAATATAAAATATTATATACAAAAAAAAATAACTGATATGTTTTGTATTATCGTAGTATAGATAATAACAAAATAACTAATAGATAACTATATTAAAAGATTAAATCGAACCAAACTAAGAAAACAAAAAAACAAAAACAAAATGGAAAGGATTGAGAAATATATTTTTTTAATTATTTTTCTCTGGCGCCAGTAGCACTGATACTAGCGCCGATTTTTTTTTAAATTTTGGTTTTTTGCACTAGTGCTAGATCCTGTTTATTGCAAATATTTCAAATTACCATGTTCTCTACAAATTAGATAAACTTTTTCCCTCTATATAAATTTTCGATAAAATAAAACATAGGGTGGTACTTAGTGTTATACCTTTCTATAGAAAACATAAAACATAGAGATATCCTGTAATTAGTTTCAAAGTGAGAATAACCCGTGTAATAAACATAAAACATGTGAGAGTAGTTAACGTAAATACAATCATAATATAATTTCGAACCATGCATTGGGTAGCATGAGCCTAAGCCCCTAATTGTTCAAAACTCTAGAATTTAAAACTTCAATAACATGAATTCAAATATATACACTTAGGTGATGTTTGGTACACAAAATACTATATAACCGAAAATTCTATCTCCGGAAATCAAATTTCATGTACTTAATTCCCTAAACATTTTTCCCATGTTGATGAAGATACAATATTTTCGGATTAAAAAAAGTGAGAAACATGATTAAAAAAATTGTGAAAAAACCAAAAAAACAAAAAATCTTGAAAAAAAAGTGAAAAAATGAAAGGAAAAAAAAATCATTCTTAAAAGCATGAAAAAGATTTTTTTTTTTTTTAATGAAAAAAAAACCTCAAAAAATCTTTAAAATAAAAACAAACTAAATTAATTAAAAACAAAAATCATAAAAAAAGGAAAAGAACAAATATTAAAAATAGCAAAAAGAAAAAGAAAAAAATGTGGGAGCACCCCCACCTATTTTCAAGCAATATGATTCCCATTTTTGTGGGTAAACATAAATTTTCAACCTAAACAAAATATATGGAATAGATTCCCCAAACCTAAATTTCCAAATCCCCCCTTAAAGGAAATTCATGCAAATGTCCCTTTTCAATCGACTATTGCAGTTAACATATATAACAATTTTAATTCAAATATATTTAAATTATTTAAACAATTTTACAATAATATCAGAAAAAATTATTTTGAATTACTAGTTAAGGGGGCATTAAATTCATGGAAATGACCCTTTCAATTGACTATTGCAGTTGCTTTATATTATATACTCGCATAGTGCACGGTCTTGCCACGTATTTTAACATTTCGTAATTAGTTAGGAAGACTCTTTAGGAAGACCAAAGGGTAGTCTTCCTAAGTACTAAGTTGTCCTATTAAAATTAATGAACTATTTTTAATTAGTATAAGTATGTAAGGGTATTTTCGAAATTCAAAAGTTTCACCATCTAAGTTTTCCTATTATATAGTAGATATATATATATCTATTATATATCTATATATATATATATCTATATATATATATTATATATATATATATTCAAAAGTAAATTTTTCTAATATATTGTAAAATTTTTAAATATTAAATATATTAGAATTAAAATTTGTTATATATGTTCACATTTAACTACAATTTGTTATAGATTTGATCACATTTAATTGTGATTTGTTCTCTCTTTATAAAAATTCTAAACCAGGTATATCCTCACATAATTAAAAATTAAATAAATAAGTTTCAACTACTGTTTAACTACATAATATTAAATTATGGCATGATTCTCTTTTAACTTGTGGTTAAGACGGAAGACATTCTTCTGGGTTGATTAGGTTATATCCCCATGGGGTTATTATAACATTTTTTTTTCCAACAAAATTTTCTAGTAATATTAAGTTTTTAAGCTCAATTTTGAGTTGGGCTTAAGTGCACTTTGCTACCCCCAACTATTCTGCTTTTTCAACTTGATACCCTAAACTTTTTTTTGTAACAAGTTGATACCTCAACTATTTTTTTCAACGTGATACCTATTTTTCAAAAAAAACCCAAATGCCCTTATCCCTTCCTATTCCTTCTTCTCTCCCCCCCCCCCCCCCCCCACCCCCCCCCCCCCCCCCCCCCCCCCCCCCCCCCTCCCCCACCCCCCCCCCCCCCACTCCGGCCACCCCCACCCTCGCCACCCCCCTCTCCCACGCCGGCCAACCCCCCTCCCCTCCGCTTCAGGCGCCACCGTCGCGGCGGCGGCTGCTGCGGCGGCTGCTGCTGCGACGTCGGCTGCTGCTGCCGCGGTGGCCGGCGGCGGTGGAGGTAGGGGGGTTGGCCGGGCGCGGGAGAGGGGGGTAGCCAGAGGAGAGGAGGAGCGGGAGGGAGGGGGTAGCCGGAGTGGGGGAGGGGGGAGGGGGTGGGGAGGGGAGTAATTTTAAGGTTTGAACAGGGGTATTTTCGTCCTAATTTTTTTTTGGGTATCAATTTGTTACAAAAAAGTTTAGGGTATCAAGTTGAAAAAGCGTAATAGTTGAGGGTAACAAAGTGCAATTAAGCCTTTGAGCTGTCATTATAAGAGTGGATATGCTACAAAAGAAACATGCACAAACCCTGAAAGCATGTGATGTAAATACTCCAGATGAAACAAACCTAAGCCCTGAACCGTGAATAACTCTTGCAATATTTGTGGCTATCAAATTGTATGACATTAATTGACCTCCAGTCAGTGTTTATTAACTTGATAATTGGCACATTTATATACAAAAGACTTCAATAGTCTCATAAACTTGACACAAAGTAGCACAAGAGAAACACCTTGTGTCTCAGAACTACATAAACTCGATACAAATTAGCACTTGTGTAGTCTCATAGAAAATAGTACACATGTATATCCTGAAAGCAGGGAGGGTTTAAAACAATTTATATGAACCCAAAACAGGTTTTTAAGGTGAAAGATGCATGGATACAGAAACTAACTAAATCATAATGGGTGAATTTAGCCAACATAACACTGAACACAAATGAACCATAGCCAGGATACCATGACAAATTCGGCAGAGTTTGCAAGAAAGGAAATCTTAAACATCATTACTAAAACATGCCAACCAGAACGATAGTAAATCACCTGCCAACAGTGTTTCACATTTAGCGACAAAATAAAATATTAAACACCTTCTCACTTCTGCAACTAAAACTATTCCTCCTCTTCATCAATCAAATCAGCCTGGCGGCTTGTGGCGGCGTTGCTCAAGAGCACCAACTGTATAGCCCGCAACAGAAGAAAGAAAAAAAGCTACAAGTACTGGGAAGACATGAAACACAGGCAATCAGAACCTCGTTAACAGTAAAGGCTGAAAAAATATTTGCATAGATTTAGGAGTGTTAGTACCTGTCATAGCACAATTGTCAGGTAATCTATAGTATGGGCTAATGGATTAGAGTAGGGTAAAGGTTACGGGTTTATGATTGAGTAAAAACTAAAAACGAATATAACCAACTTGGGAGTGTAAGTTATAGTGCCATTAGCAGAGTTGAAGCCTAGTGTTGAATTGGGAGAAGAGAACATTCAACTGATAGGGTCTCCTTCTGTCCTCTAGAGAAGAAACTGACTTGTTATGATTGGAATGTGGCGTCTCTTTTCTTAATTTATTAATTTACATTCGCTAACAAAATAACAAATAGTAATTAAATAGGAACTAATCCTGGTAAATAGGATAGGAAAGAGATCAATCAGAATGAAACAAAATAGCTATTAAAATGCTATAACTTATTAGATCGGATTGTGTAACTTATCACATACTAAGGAGCATCTCCAACCCTATTGTGAGTTTGGACTCCAAACCTATTGTGAGTTCGGAAAATCACAACACATAACAAGAATCACAACAGATACCAAGATATAATAGGGTTGGAGATGCTCTAAGAAGAAAAGACACGTGGAGGATAATATAATACACGGATCTGTGACAACCATATTGCTTTCCAGGTGCATTCTAAATAAAATAATGGACGATACAATGAGTGCATAATCTGAAATAAATTATCTACAACCATAAACAAAGAACTTGCACAGCTCAAGTAATTTTTTTTACTATTGCACTTTGTGGAAACGTAAATTGGAAAAATTAGATCTGTTGGTCGGGGAGGACGGGGGTTGGAACGGAGGTTGGAAAAGAAAGATTAGGGTTTGAAGGAGTTAGGCGGCGGCTTAGCACTCCAAGTTACCAGATCTGTTGGTCGGAGAGGACGGGGGGTTGGAACGGAGGTTGGAAAAGAAAGATGAGGGTTTGAAGGAGTTAGGCGGCGGCTTAGCACTCCAAGCTCCCAGATCTCTTAGTCGGCGGCATAGCAATCAAAGCTTCCAGATCTGTTGGTCGGGGAGCCCCATAGTTCCCTGATGATGCGGCCAAGGCGTTCCTCAAAGAGCTATGGCAGTTGCGAGTAAATTGAACAATAGAAAAAAAATGTAGAAGAAAAAGAGGGGGGAATAATTACCTGCTGATCCTGTCTTACTCCGATCCTTATACAAATCCTTTAATTTATCTTTGCTACATTGTGCACGACGTCCTCCTCCTCCTCCTCCTCGACAGGCCGGCTAGGTGTTAACGAACACTACTTATAGCCAGATCCTCCCTCCTCTCTTTGTATTTGGGCCACAAGCGCAGATTATATTTAGGGCCTGTTCATATAAATATTTGGTGCTCTAAATGGCAAACAAATGTTCCGTTTATAAATCTTTTGCTGCCAACAAATATCAACCATTATTATTATTTGTCCAGTCCCGAATCCGGTCCAACCTTGAAATTTGTATCTATCACCCTCTAAATCTATATTACGGTAGCAATGTATAAAGTGATTATGGAAACGACCCCTACCGAATAAGGTATATTCCGGGAACAATTCGAGAATGAGTCATTCTCACCAGGAACCAAGAATAGGGATTTAGCAATAGATCGTGTCCATGGAGGAAAAATGTGACACAAAAATGAATGTTTTGACATGATTACTGGCCCAATAGATCTCATCATGGCAGCACTAGAGCTGAGTAAGTTTAAAGGCTCTACTCATATGAATTGGTAAGGATTCATGCATACCTAAGAAAATTATCCAATTTATACCTTCAATCATATGTATATCGGGACAAGAGAAGTATCTAAGAGCATCATTAGTAGTTGGGACTCTCCAATGCAATTTGGAGCCCAAAAATTTTAAAAAAAAAGGTAAATGTAGAATGGGTTGGGTTTGTATAAGAATAGTAGAAAATGATAAAATGAGCTCCGGTCCCAAAAATTGTGTGGTCAAAAATTAATGTAGGAAAAAAAAATATAAAGTTTAGAATGTAGAAAGTTGGGCTCCAAATTGGAACTTACTATTCTACAAAACGAGTTTCTACAATCTAGAATATAGAAATTGGGAGGCCCAACCCTTAGCACCCATGGATGGGTTGGGACCAAAATTGTAGAAATTAGGACTAGAGATGAGACTTATTATTCTACAAAATGAGCTCCTACATTCTAAATCTAGAATCTAGAAAATGGGATGGACCACTAATGATGCTCTAAGGAAGAGTAAAAGTATGAATGAGCAGAAAATCTCCACCGTTAGGTATCACCAAATAATTATTTCAAACAAACAAAATGACCCATTATAATATCAGAAGCTTGGAGATACCAGCAATAACAAGTCAACTTTTACGATCACAGAGAACTTAGGGCCTGTTTGGTAGCCAGCAAGTGGGGATGAAAATGCAGCAAGTGGTCACTTGACGTGAAAGTGAACAAAGTTACTACGTTTGGTTAGCTGCAACAAGTGTGATGTAAGTGCTAATTTCTGACACACCAGAGTTATTGTCCCCTTCGATTTAACCCCCCCTCACCTGCATCAGAAAAGTGAGGGGAGTGGGCTACAAGTGGTGCACGACGGACATGACGAGCCAAGCAGCCATGACTAGCCATGACAACCTGCCTTGGTACTTGGACCTAGGGTAATATATATCTCCACTCATGTTGTAGGTTGGGCCGGTTAGTCCGGTACCCGACCCAGGCCTGGACCGGCCCGCGGTCAAATCAGCCCGGCCCGGCCCGGCCCGTCCGAGGCCCGAACCGGCCCGGCCCCCAACTCTGTATTTGAAAGGATTGATTAGATTCTGGTTTTGTTGCATCGTGAAACCGTCTTTGATTAGAAATTAAGATCTTAAAACTAATGGGCATGATAAACATCTCATCGTTGGTCGGGGAGCCCCACAGTTCCCCAACCATGATGATGCGGCCAAGACGTTCCTCAAAGAGGTATGGCAGTTGCGAGTAAATTGAACAAACGAAAAATAGAGAGGGGAAATGGTTTCTGGGGATCCTTCATGTTCTTGCGGAATTGCACGAAGGAAAAAGCGCGACGTCCTCCACCTTCTCCTCCTCCTACTCGAGGCAACAACCCTGCAGACTTGGCCTTTGACAGCAACGAACGCAGTGGAGACATTCTCCCTTCCCCTTTTTTTTTTCTCCTTTTTTCTGCTAGGGTTACGAATACGAAAATGATGACCATTTATCTCCAGAACCTCCCTCCCTCCATCGTATTTTCGGCCACAAGGTGCGCATGCGGCCCACAGATTATATTTAGGGCCTGCTCAAAGATGACTATTCTATATAATTCTCCTATAATAGAAAAACTTGGATGGTGAAAATTTTAAATTTCGAAAATATCCTTGCATGTCTATACTAATTAAAAATTGTTCATTAATCCATTCTACTATATAATAGGAAAACTTGGATGGTGAAAATTTTGAATTCCGAAAATACCCTTGCATGTCTATACTAATTAAAAATTGTTCATTAATTTTAATAAATTCAACTTAATAATTAGGAAGACTACCATTTGGTCTTCCTAAAGAATCTTCCTAAGTTAATTAAAAGAATATTAAAATACGTGCAAGGCACGTGCACATATGCTAGTTAAAGATAAATCATTTCTTCCTTTTCCCATTTCTCAAGCAACAATGCTAAGACTACTACCAATTTATTACAACTTATTTACAACTACTGACATGGCCAGTGAGCTGGCACAGCCAACCTGGCATATTTTACATGCGATCTCCCGGAATGGAAGATGAAGCTCATTTTTTCCCAAAAAAATCAATTTAAGCTACAGGACGGGAAATCCTCTTCCCTCGATCAGACGACGACGGCTAGAAACGAACGGAGGCCGGCGGCTGAAGAAAATTCGGACGGGTTCTTCTCTCTCTCACTCACTTTCTCTCTCTAAAACTCTCACTCTTTCTCTCCCTCTCAAACTCTACTCCTCTGTGACCAATTTGTAAAGTAGGGAGAAAATAAAATTTTGGAGAAACTTAAACATGGAGAATATGAAAATTTAAATGAGGGAAAACTGAAATTTGTAAACTAGGGTTCCATTTTGATGTTAATTTTGGAATTAGGTTATGATTTTGAACTTTTGATTCTGAAATTAAAGTTTTATTTCTGAAATTAGGGTTTTATATCTTTTTTTTCTTACAAAACCCTATTCTTCTGAGTATAAGGAGTTACATAGTATTTATCAATCCCTTGTATATAATCCACTTAACCAAGTGTTCTTCTCCAATTTGTACTTATCAATCATATCAGCCCAAAGGGTTTCAAACTCTGTTGTGGCTTGGGTATCATATCACATTTTTCAAAGTAACACATATAGCATCGTAATCATTATAACTTTTGAGCTTCTCATCCACCTTCTTCATTATGTGCCACAAACACCACATGTGCCTACTAGTAGGAAACACGATCTCAATTGCATTTTGCATAGCTTTGTCTTGATCCGTGATTATTCCTTTAGGAGCTACATCGTTCATGCAATCAAGCCATGTAGTGAACAACCAAACAAAAGTATTTGTGTTTCGTTTGATAGTAATGCACATCCCAACAAGATAGATTGCCCATGATGGTTGACACCAACAAATGGTGAGAATGGCATATATTTGTTTGTTAGATATGTTGAGTCAAATGTGACGACGTCACCAAACTCTTTGTATGCTTCTCTGCACCTACCATCTGCCCAAAACACATTTCTTAATCGATTTTTGTGATCCAAATCCATACAAAAGACGAAGCCTGTATTCGATGCTTGCATCTTCAAAAAATACTTTTGAATTGCAAGAGCATCACCTTCCCCCAATCGTAGACGCCTCTCTTTTTCAATGAAATTTCTAGCATCTTTATCTATACATCCCATTCTCATATCCACCGGATTCAACAACAATTGTATTGATACTTTTGTTTGGTCTAACTCCCGCTATATCATGTAGCACGATTTTTTTTTTCATTGACGAAGTGAGTTTTCGGTTGCACCGATAAAACCGAGTCTTATTTGGACTTAAATCATGATTGTGGTCAGGAACTAATTTTGTAATCTCCCATTCGCCGTCAATGTTTAAACGTGCTGAAAGCCTAACCTTGCACCCGGTTCCACCTTGAGGTCTGGGCCATAACACATTTAACCCCTTACTCTGCCACAACTTGTTACCTCGGCTACACTCAAGAGCAACATATCTCAATTTTCCATCGTCACCCTTTTTCGAATGCCGTCTCCTCACTGAAAACCCCTTGTGACAACCATATAATCTAGAGACCTCGTACTTTTTTTTTAAATCCTCAAACTTCATTCCCACCTCAGGTGTGACTACATCAGTGAATTCAATTTCTTTCAATTCTCCATTACGTATATTTGGATGCTCTACTTCAATGCTTACATATTCTTTCTGTAAGAACTCTTCAGGCATGTGCTCTGCTTCCATGCCTACACAAGATAAACAAGAAAATTCATCATATCCTTGTAAATATAAGTTATAAAAAAATCATCATATCCTGGTAATTATATAACATGAAAGGGAGGGTGAGAACCCTCCATGTGATGAAACAGTAGTGCCCTAATTTCAGAAAAAAAAAAACCTAATTTCAGAAACGAAAACCTAATTTCGGAAATAAAATCCCTAATGTCAGAATGAAAAGTCCAAAATCATAACCCTAATTTCAGTTTCCAGCAGTTTACTATACATTGTGCCCTAGTTTCACTGGTAGACGAAGGAAAAGAGGGAGAGACAAAGAATAAGAAGAATAAGAAGTACCCGTTTCTTCTTCTGACCGTATTGTTAGGTTGAAGAAAGGTTGACGGAGGTCATCGCCGTCGTCGTCGAGGAGTGAGGTCGCCATCGTGCCCTAATTTCACTCGATGTAGTGTTAGGTTGAAGAGAGAGAGAGAGAGAGAGAGAGAGAGAGAGAGAATTACATTAGGTTCCAATTGTTAGCTGTGGTAGCTGTTGTTTGGTTTTGTTTCACATGTACAGGTTGGTTTCCTTTTTGATTCACATGTATGCCAGGTTGACTGTGCCAGCTCACTAGCCAACTCACTAGTTGTAAATAAGTTGTAATAAATTGGTAGTAGTCTTAGCATTGTTGTTTCTCAAGATCAAACAGTCTCTTTCCCTTTCCCAATTTTCATGACTTTTCTCATGCCCATTCTCTCCGGATACTTCCTTTCAAACCAACCCCTCTTCAAACTCATTTCTCCTCCGTTCATGGTGACGTTCGTTGCGGTGCAGATGATTGAGGAGATCAACTTCTATGCTGCCGACGTCGTCGCGATCTCCGGTGGCCACACCCAGGGCGACCCACAGGACCCCGCATCGCATGCCCACATCATCGCCGGTGCCATCCTCGACGCCAGCCTCCTCCATCATGACCGGAGCCACTACCGCGTCGGCGCTCTTCTCCATCATCGTCGGTGCTATTTTCGACGTCGACGCCGGACTCCTCTATGCTGGGCAAGGGACTGGGTCTTAGGGATGGCGGCAAAACTGGGTTTGGGGACTGTCGCCACGGGAGAGCACCTTCGCAGACTTCACTCCCGTTCACGCCGAGGAGTTTCATCAAAAAAGTGTTGGATGTGAAAAATAGAGTTTGTACAGGGGACAGAAACTCTGCCCTTGTTGCATCAAAACTAACGGCCTGTTTGGTTATGTTTTATAACTCAGATTTTTGAGTTATAAAATTAAGGGATAATTTAGCAAATACCCCCATTCCAAATGTTAAAACTAGCATATACCCCCACTATTTATTTTATTTAGCAAATACCCCCACTCCTATGTAAAAGAGTGGGGGTATATCTTAAATTTTTATTATTTTATATCAAAAATGGGGGTATTTGTTAGATAAATAAATATTGGAGGCATATGCTAATTTCAATATTTAGGATGGGGGCATTTGCTAAATTATCCCTAAAATTAAAGTGGTAGAAAGTTGTGTTTGGTTATTACATTTCGTAAAAGTGAGTTTGGAAATTTTTTTCCCCCAAATGACCTGTTAGCAGCAGCTTTATGAGAGCAACAAAAACCACTTTTCAGAGTAAGCCCTCTTAATTTCTTTTGCACATTCTCCCATATCTCCCCTCTCTCCAGCTCTCTCCTACTCTCGCTCTCCCCCTCTTCCCACTTCCCCTTCCCTAGTTCTCTGAACTCCACCAGACCTCAGAGGTTGATGTCCGCCTGCGCTTGGCCGAGCGCTGGGTACCGTTCCCTAAACCTGACGGCTGGCCGCTTTCGCTACTCATCATCCTCCTACTCTGTTTCTTCTTCTTCTTGTTTCCAGTGGTCTGACTTCCTTTCGGATTCTAATCTATAGTTCACTGACATTATTCTTAAAATTAGCTTAACATTGACAAGTATATAAATGTTGACAGTGCAGATCTTTCATCCTTCTCCATGCTGGCAGATCATTGTAGATAATTGTTGCTTACATGTGCTGCTATAAAATCTGTAATCATTTGTTGGTGTTTTTGACTTTGGACTAGAAAAGATAGTCTCACATCGGCTACACCAAATGGTGAGTATCTCAATATAATGTATTGCATGTGTTGAGGTGTGCACATGAGGTGTAGTGGGGCACAAGTTTGTGCCATGTGGAATTATTTTCCTAGAAGGAAAAATGATTAAATCCAACAAGGATGCAAGTTAATTTTTGTTGTGCGGATTCGGACTCGGACACGGACTCCAGGATGTCTCGTGCATGCACGGGAGTGTTCGGGGGTAGGCGTGGACTGGCACACTTCTATGCTGATTGTGGATGATCTAAAATATCAAACTCTATTTTTGAGTATTGGTATTTTAGTCCCACATCGGATAGGAGAAGAGGTGAAGTCTCAACTCCACTCTATAAATAGAGCCCCTTGGCCTCCTTTGAAAGATGCACCAAGAAGAGAGTTGAGGGAGTCTGTTAAGTCCAGGAAGCCCGTTCAAGTCTCAAATATTGACTTACGGCGTTCCAGAAGTTCTTCTGAACTTGCTGGTTCCTGGGAGCTTATCCGTACTGCGGGTATAGCTTTGAGCGCCGGTGTTCTACACCCCAGCGAGATCCGTTCTTCTTCTTCCTCCCTCTTTCTGTTGCCTTCGAGAATCTGAACTCAACTGTTGTTGATCATCTCTTGTTGCCTTCGAGAATACCGTCGCTTCTCTTTAGAAGTAATACGGTTCTGTTGCCTTCGAGAAATATTACGAAATAATCTTTTTAGATTCTCGTAATACAACATCACCTTCTTTAGGGTGTTGTTGCCGGAAACATTGTCTTTACAATTGTTTCTGAACTCGTGTTTTTCCATCGATTGTTCGTCAAGGGACTAACAATCTCAAAGCTATACGATTCGATGGAAAACACTCGTGCTTCGCTTGTCGATACCGGCTTTAACAAGTTGGAGAAATTCGACGGTGAACACTTCCAGATCTGGAAGCGAAAGGTGACTCTGAACCTTCAACTCGTGGATGTTGATCACGTGTTGGATGAGGAAGAACCAATCGTTCCAGCAACAGGATCTGCTGCTGTTCTGGCCGCTGCTACGAGCAAGCAGACGAAGTGGAAAAGGATAACAGCATATGCAGGCTGCTGATCCTGAATTCCATGGAAGACTCTCTGGCCGAGTCCTACACAAAGAAGACATCTGCCAAAGAGATCTGGGAGTCCGTGGGGAAGCTGTATGACGACGACGAGGCCCGGTCGAAGATGTTCATGGTTGAAAAATACCACAAATGGGTCTTTGAAGACGAGAAGACCATGCTGCCCCAAGTGAAAGAGTTCCTGAAGCTGCGCCAGAAACTGGAGGACGATAGCATGCCCCTCGTCGACAAGTTCGTCGTTGGAGGGATCGTGGCAAAACTTCCTCCAGGATGGAGCACCATCTATGCAAGGATGCATAGGAAGAAGATGGAGATTAGCCTGGATAATCTCCTCAGCGAGATTCATGTTGAGGACGAGATGCGCTCTCAACAGAAGTTGGACGTCCTGTCCAAGCAACTAGCAACGGCGAATCTGGTTCAAGCCACCAGAGAGAACAAAGGGAAGCAGGCGGCTTCTCACCACAAGAAGAAGGACTTCTCGAATCTGAAAGTGAAGGGTCCAGGATTCAAACAACAGAAGTCCAAGTTCCATGTGACTTGCTTCAACTGTGGCAAGAAGGGTCACTATAAAAGTGAATGCAAGTCCAAGCCCAAAGAGCAAGGTGAGCCTAACAAGGTTTCTTTGGTTACTAATCAGGTTGCCATGTTAGCACAGGTTGCAACTGTGGGGGCAGACTTGGACTGGTGGATAGACACTGGCGCGACATGTCATGTCTGTTCAGACAAGGACTGGTTCGTCTCCTATGAGCCTACTTCCGAGAAAGTCATGATGGCGAACCAGGCACTAGCTGAAGTACTGGGGATCGGAACGGTGGAGCTGAAACTCACATCGGGGAACACTCTGACGCTTCAAGGTGTGAAGCATGTTCCAGTAATTGCTAAGAACCTGATCTCTGAAAGTCTGCTCTGCAACGCAGGCTTGAGGATGGACATCAATGCTGGCCAGTTGGTGATGTCCAAGAAGGGTACATTCTTCGGGAAAGCTTTCCAAACTGAAGGAATGTACAAGATTCAGCTTGTTGTAACCCAGCATGATAATATAAATGCTATCACTAGTTTGAATTACTCTCTTGAATTGTGGCATAATAGACTAGGACATGTTCATTGTAAGCGAATAAACAAAATGTCTAGTCTAGGACTTATCTCCAAGTGTGGGGGTAAGGTAGAGAAATGTGAGATATGTGCTCAGACGAAGATCACTAGGAAACCCTTTCACAGGGTCAATCGAAGCACAGATCTTCTAGAGTTGGTACACTCAGATATCTGTGACTTCAAACAGTTCTCTACAAAGGCCGGGATGAAGTATTTCATAACCTTCATCGACGACTTCTCTAAGTATGCCTTCGTCTATTTACTCAAATCTAAAGACGAAGCATTCGAGAAGTTCAAGGAGTTCAGGGCCGAGGCTGAACGGCAAACTGGACAACAACTCAAGAGGCTGAGGAGTGATCGAGGTGGGGAATATAGGTCTCATAAATTCTCATCATACTGCAAAGAACATGGAATCATCAATGAGACAACGGCTTCATACTCTCCTCAATCCAACGGAGTAGCAGAAAGGA
The DNA here is from genome assembly GCA_029216955.1 of Iris pallida. Lineage (NCBI taxonomy): Eukaryota > Viridiplantae > Streptophyta > Magnoliopsida > Asparagales > Iridaceae > Iris > Iris pallida. The sequence goes on from JANAVB010002795.1 coordinate 255,787, forward strand.
AGAACAAAACGTTGACAGAGATGATGAACTCCATGCTGTTGACTGCGGGTCTTCCAAAGTGTTACTGGGGAGAAGTTGCACTAACGGCAATGTTCATTCTGAACAGAGTGCCATATGCAACTTCCGACATAACTCCTCATGAACTCTGGTTCAAAGTCAGACCTAACTTGAATGTCATTCGAGTGTGGGGGTGTCTGGCTTATGTGAAGCTCCCGGATCTGAAGATTCAGAAGCTGGGGACAAGGACTACGAAGGCGATCTTCTTGGGGTATGCCGAGAAGAGTGATGCTCGGAGATTCCTTGATATCGAGTCAAACCATATCATCGAATCTCGCGATGCTGAATACTTTGAAGACAAGTTTGCAAAACACAAGAATATTGTTCTCGCGGATCTTCCGGAGAATGATGAGGGTACAAAGCAGACAGAAGTCTTTAATGAACCAGTAGTCCAAGATGAAGCTGTCGTCAAGGAGACACCAACTGAACCAGAACTCGCTGAGCCGTCAACTAAGCGAATGAGGAGGCCGGAAGACTTCGGAGATGACTTCGTCACCTATCATGTGGAAGCAGATCCGCTTACCTATGATGAGGCAATGAAGACCAGAGATGTTGTATTCTGGAAGGAGGCGATAGACAACGAGATTGACTCAATCACCTCCAACAACACATGGGTATTGGTTGACCTGCCAGAAGGAGCAAGACCCATCGGATGCAAATGGATCTTCAAGAAGAAGATGAAAGCAGATGGAACCATTGACAAGTTTAAGGCCAGGCTAGTGGCCAAGGGGTTTGCTCAGAAGCAGGGGATCGACTACTTTGACACTTATGCTCCAGTAGCTCGGATGACAACTATCAGATTGTTAATTGCTTTAGCAGCAATACACAAGCTGGTGATACATCAGATGGATGTGAAAACGGCATTCCTTAATGGCGAGCTGACCGAAGAGATCTACATGCAACAACCAGAAGGTTTTGTCGTCAGAGGTCTGGAAGACAAAGTCTGTAAGTTGATGAAGTCTCTGTATGGTTTGAAGCAAGCTCCCAAAATGTGGCACGAGAAGTTTGATAAGGTGATAAGGTCAAATGGCTACAGGGTCAGTGAAACAGACAAGTGTGTCTATACGAAGTTTGCTGACGGAAGAGGAGTAATCGTTTGTCTATACGTGGACGACATGCTAATCCTAGGTACGGATTTAAGCTGCGTCACAGAGACAAAGAAATTCCTCTCGACCAAGTTCAGTATGAAGGACTTGGGGGATGCCGACGTAATCTTGGGGCTCAAGATCATCCGGACAAGCACTGGAATAGCGCTGTCACAATCTCATTATATTGAGAAAATGCTCACTCGCTACGGGTATCAAGATCTTCCTTTTATTGATACACCGTACCGGAGTGATCAGAAGCTGGAGCCAAATTTGAGGGAAAGCGTCAGGCAGTTGGAGTACGCTAGCATCATCGGAAGCTTAATGTACGCTACTACTGCCACAAGGCCTGACATAGCTTTTGCAGTGGGAATGCTGAGTCGGTTCACTAGCAATCCAGGCGTTGAGCACTGGAAAGCTGTGAAGCGTGTTATGAGATATCTCAAGAAAACTCAGACATATGCACTTTTCTACAGCGGAGATCCGTTAGTAGTGGAAGGCTTCAGTGATGCTAGCTGGTGTTTAGATATGGAGAGCGAGTATTCCACAGGTGGATTCGTATTCGCCATGGACGGAGCTGCTATATCGTGGAAGTCGAAGAAGCAGACTATGTTATCTCGCTCCTCCATGGAATCTGAATTCTTTGCATTGGACGCTGCTGCAGATGAAGCAGAGTGGCTTCGGGAGCTCATGTTTGATCTTCCGGTGGTTGGGGCTCAGATACCGGCAATACCGATATACTGTGACAACCAGGCGGCAGCAGCAGTGGCATCAAATGAACTCTTCAACGGGAAGAAGAGAACGGTGCGGTTGAAGCACAGAGCAGTACACGATCTTATCAAGAGAGGTGTCATTGCAGTGATTGATGTTCGGAGTCAGGAGAACCTGGCGGATCCGTTCACCAAGGGCCTCAAGCGTCAGCTGGTCGATGACACAGCTTGTAAAATGGGCTTGAAGGCATTCTGATATTGTGTTATTACATTCCTACCATAAAGTTTTATGCTATTAGTTCAAAGAGAAATCTACTAGGCATCTAGCTTTTGGTTCAAGGGAGGACTATTAACCAGAAGAATATCAGGAACGGTGGGTACTTGTCTTATGTGACATGGAGAGGTTACGGACCTACAGCCACTGTTGTCTACTGTTATTTTCTGCGGAAAACGGATCCTGTGGGAAGGTTGGCTTAAATGCCTTAATGAGTTCTCAGGCAGAGTGAATGCCTGGAGTGCTTTACAGGAAGCACGGTAGTGCAGCACTACAAGGAGTGTAACTCCATGCTACAGTGGGGTGACTCCACCATGAGGTTCCCAGGTAGGGGTAATGCCTCGGCTTTGCAAGCCAAGTCACAGCGGCGTAGCACCGCAAATAGGCAGGTAGCCTAATGCTGTATGACGTAATTAAAGAGTCATAGACAGCACTACAAAGGGGAGGATGGCCCCATGTTATAGTGGCACGACACCACGATGAGGTACCCAGGTAGGGGTAAAGCCTAGGCATTGCAAGCCATGTCGTTGCGGCGTAACACCGCAAGGAAGCCGTAGGCTTCATGCTGGGTAGTTTGGCACTACAAAGAGGCTTGTGACCTCATGCTACAGTAGTATGACACTACGATGAGGTTCCCAGGTAGGGGTAATGCCTCGGCTTCAGGCCATGTCATAGCGGCGTAGCACCGCAAGGAAGCGCAAGGCTTCATGCCATATCTCTTTAATAAAGAACTCACCTATAGTGTATGGAAAGAGAAATCAGGCCGTCTCTTGAGGGTAAGCTTGTAGACGCCCAAAATTATACACTGAAACCAGGCTGGCACAAGGCCTTCAATGTGCAGCCAGAAGCACAGTTGATGTCATTATGTGAGTAGGAAGAATTGCAGTTATGGTGCAGAATTCAAGGCTTAGTCCATTCTTGTATCATGCTGTTATTTAACCTATGCGGGAAGATTCAAGTCGCAGCGACATCTCTCCTAATGCATGATGGACAGTCACTGTGGGGAACGCTCAACCCATATATTGAGATATGTGGGGGATTGTTGGTGTTTTTGACTTTGGACTAGAAAAGATAGTCCCACATCGGCTACACCAAATGGTGAGTATCTCAATATAATGCATTGCATGTGTTGAGGTGTGCACATGAGGTGTAGTGGGGCACAAGTTTGTGCCATGTGGAATTATTTTCCTAGAAGGAAAAATGATTAAATCCAACAAGGATGCAAGTTAATTTTTGTTGTGCGGATTCGGACTCGGACACGGACTCCAGGATGTCTCGTGCATGCACGGGAGTGTTCGGGGGGTAGGCGTGGACTGGCACACTTCTATGCTGATTGTGGGATGATCTAAAATATCAAACTCTATTTTTGAGTATTGGTATTTTAGTCCCACATCGGATAGGAGAAGAGGTGAAGTCTCAACTCCACTCTATAAATAGAGCCCCTTGGCCTCCTTTGAAAGATGCACCAAGAAGAGAGTTGAGGGAGTCTGTTAAGTCCAGGAAGCCCGTTCAAGTCTCAAATATTGACTTACGAGCGTTCCAGAAGTTCTCCTGAACTTGCTGGTTCCTGGGAGCTTATCCGTACTGCGGGTATAGCTTTGAGCGCCGGTGTTCTACACCCCAGCGAGATCCGTTCTTCTTCTTCCTCCCTCTTTCTGTTGCCTTCGAGAATCTGAGACTCAACTGTTGTTGATCATCTCTTGTTGCCTTCGAGAATACCGTCGCTTCTCTTTAGAAGTAATACGGTTCTGTTGCCTTCGAGAAATATTACGAAATAATCTTTTTGGATTCTCGTAATACAACATCACCTTCTTTAGGGTGTTGTTGCCGGAAACATTGTCTTTACAATTGTTTCTGAACTCGTGTTTTTCCATCGATTGTTCGTCAAGGGACTAACATCATTTTCCAAGGTAAAATTAGACTCCACCTATTCATACTTTCCTATTAACATCGCACCTTAAATCAGCACCAAATCTATTACCACTCTAGTCATGTTCTCAAAGTCGTTATCATGGCCCGGCATCAGAATGGAGTGTCGATCTTGTTATCAAAAGCAACCAAGGAGATGTTCCACATTTGTAGTTTCTTTTTTTCTTTTTTTGGCTGCATAGTGGCCATCATCATGCTTATCCTACCCCTATTTTGGACAACTTTTTCTGACAAGTGACAACTCTTCTCTTTTGCATGCTACTCCATTCCCTTAGAAGTATATTGTGTACATCTTCTAAGTTCTAAAATCTGCAATGCAACCTGATGTGGGCCCGTTAATCAATTAACATATATGTGGCACACAAGTTCTAAAACTTGTTTGCGCATGCAGACTCTGCGCACATTTATATGGTTATGATCAGGCTTGGGACACTTCTGGCAAGTTCTTGGTTGAAAGAGTGAGAGCTAATACTCTTTGATTAGTCTAGTCCCTTGACTGAGATTCCTGAATAAGGTGGTAAGAGTCAGGCTTAAGCCTGTTAGTAATATTCACTTGGACCTACAACTCGTAGGCTGGCTTAGCTAATTGACATTACGACATCATATACAAAATTTAATTTGTTAGTTCTTAACAATGTAAGTAGCTCCTAATTTCCATGTTTTTCCATGTCCTACAATGCACTATTGCTCCAACATCCAATCCATAAGGCAGCATATACCTTGTGAAGGATTTTTCTCCAAGTGAGGACGGGTCTAAGAAAGATATGGTAATTTTCCTTTAAGGTGTTCGTCTACCAATCTGCTTTTCCAAATTGTAAAAAATTGCTATAAAGATGAGTTGGTCAACTTAATTATATGTTTCTAGATACATTTCTTTACAGGAAGATAATTCTAGATCATATTTGTGACTACACACATTTTGGATGTAAAGTCCATTATGTGAAGGTGCTCTAGTTTTATAAAGCTTTCAGATTTTTTCAGGAACAATCTTTTAACGGTTTACTAGTATGCCATGATGTATCATATGGAAATAACTCTTTACAAGCTGTAACATAATCTCTTGCTACTTGCTAGATGGTTTACATTCTAGTAAATATTATTTAGCTTGTTTTGTCATTCAACTGTACAGGTGACACGTTCACAGAAGAACAAAATGAGTTTGGTTGAATCAGCAGCTGAGATGTTATATGGCTTGATTCATGTCCGATACATTTCGACTAGCAAAGGAATGGCTGCAATGGTAAGATTATGCGCTGAGCTTTTCTAGCTTTGTGCTTTATTTTCCTCTCCTTTGATGTTTTGTTGTTCTGCTGGAATAATAGCTACTTCAATGACAACTTCTGCAGCTAGATAAGTTCAAGAACTATGGTTTTGGGAGATGCCCAAGAGTTTATTGTTGTGGTCAGCCATGCCTTCCAGTTGGGCAAAGTGACATCTCTCGATCAAGTACGATCAAAATCTATTGTCCCAAATGTGAAGATATATATCACCCTAGGTCCAAATACCAAGGCAGTATCCTTTAAGAATTTCTTGTAAAAGTTTGCCTTTACATATACTGGATATAAGTTCTCTTTGATCGTAAAATATTAAGTGTATTGCAGACTTGCAGAATGCTAGCCCAAATCATTATAGATGTAGCAGCACCTTCAGATACGGGGAGGCCATCTGTACGATCAGTCTTCTGACATGCCCGCTTAGCTTAGCCTGAATGCCCTCAGAAGGAATACAAGTCAAGACCCTTTGCCCGGCAAATCTGATACCCTTTTTGGCAGACCAAACAAGGGATTCACGCCTATCACTCGTACTTATCAACCGAAGCCCCATGCCTCCCACTTGAAGAGACATGGTTTCACAAAGAAATGTTGGGACTAGCCTAACTATTTTAGGGGGAAGCTATTGACCTGTCAGTATGAGCACGTTATATGCATCATATGTCCCCCCCTCACCCTGCAACTTCAATCCATATATGCGCCTATAACACAAGTACTATCATTAGGGGAAGGAGATGCATAAGGGAAATAGATCGATTTAAATACTTTATTCGTATACCAACGCTACGCGCCTTAGTGAAAGGCTCATCCTTTATTCTTGCCTAACCTCACTACTCGTCTCTCTTATTGTTGCTTAACCTCATTACTCGTCTCGCTGCTAAAACAGAACTCTTAGTCAAAGCCGTTGTAGTACCCTTTATAGTATAGTTTCCTATCTCGTCCATTCAATCAATCAGTCTTCCCTTATGACCTCTACTCAAACTCAATACCTGGACTCGAACTTTAACATGTAAGCCTTGCCCGCAACAAATCCCAGGAGACATAGGCCGATACGTATCCAACTTGTGTTTCAATGACGGGTAAGACAATCAAGCTACATGTACCTGTCTGGCCCTATCTTGGCAGTTCTTTCTAAGAGACTTTTAATATAAATACAAAATATCTTCAGGGAAAGCTTTACGGCCTGGTGGTTGGGGTAAGAATAATAACATTTGTCTATATGTCTCTGCTTGTTTACTAGGATCATCATATATTATTAATATGTGCATTCGATTATCATTGAAATATTTCCCTATGGCACACCCAGAATATGGGACAAGAAATTGCAGTGGGGCATGATCCGTAGCCATGGTTTCTACAGACTGGAAAATTCCAAAACATTTGCTTCTAAAAGAATTTGAACTAATTGTACCACAATTGAGAGCTGCTTGTCAATAGCTACATAGACACAATACAATGTCTCACTCCTGAGGTTCCCCTGGAGTTCATTTGCTTTTGGTTTAGTATAATATCGGTGGTTGTTATTCCAGTTTGTCCGTCCTTGTCCTTGATTATAAGTTCTTGTTGACCACGACATATTGGAACCAGGCATCTACTGCTTTTAATCCTATTTGCATGCATTCATGCATAGATTTACATTCATAATCCATGGAGCTTTCACTACGACAAGTCTTTGTTGGTTATCACTTAGAGCCCCTCTTTCCTCAATAGTTACCGGTCTTCTAAAATTCGCTATATGGGTTCGGTATAGAGGGGCGCCTAGGCCGCCTAGGCACCTAACAGGTATCAGGCGGTATTTTTGGGTTCTCTCTTCTCCTAGTTCCTTGTAACGGCTTATATAGTATTTTTAACTAATTTGGTTCTATTTATTATTTCTATCATCTCTAAATGCCTCTTGTTATCTATTACATGGTTCAAACACTTTTACAATGCTGCAACAATGAAAACATTGGATCAAACTATCATTTTGTACAATAAGACATTTTCTACAAGGCTGAACAGGTCGCACAAAGACACAAACCGCATTATACCGTTGAATAGTGAGTTTTTGCTTCGTCCTAGGGGCGCCTAGGCAGTCGAACATACCGTTTTTTAGAACACTGATAGTGATTGTTACTCCCAATGCGTCGACCACACGACTTAACATGGCCTTTCCCGAAGTAACATCCACAATATATCCGGTGCGCTAGGAAATATCTCCTTTAATAGCAATATCACTACCAAAGACAACAATACATATGTTCTCATTCTAAAGATTCAATGATATTCCTTTCACATCGTTGGCAAATTCTACCATTTTTCCAACTTGAATCTCGTTAATCTATAAACACGTGCAATCTCATATCCAATTGAGAACACTCTGACCAATCTCATCCACTTGAAAATTCGTGTAAAAGTTGATCATTTTACTTTCTAATAGAGTCGTGAGTTCCGTTGCTCCTTCAATTGAAAAAATATATTGTCCATTGTACTTTTAAATATTTATAGGCATAAAATAGATTGGATATTGAATTCCCATTTTGCACGACTATCATACAACTCCATTTTATAAAATTACTTGGTGAATCATCCAAGGTGGGGAATGGAATATCAATTGATATCTCGATTGACAACACTTGTGCCATAGAAATATGAGAAGGCTGTATATGTTACTTCGCCTATTCATCCACGGGTCACTGAAGAGATAGGAACTATGAAGTTGATTCGTGTATTGTATTGGTTTTGAACATAGACCCAAAATTTTGGTTCATCTTTTATAAGGATGGTAGATCATTAATTTATGGATTTGTTTCTATGACCTACCTTTATAGACGCTACTATATCTGTGAAATAGAGATTCTTATTGCAGGGGTGCTACTTTTCCAAGATATGTATGGAGGCTTTATCTTCTAGAACTTGCCAGTAGTGTGAGCGTTGTGACACCAGAGCACCATTTTTAGGTAAGAAGTCAGAAGTGTCAAATCATGCGGTGTGAGCAACAATCATATAATTGATTATGAACTATATGGTAGTCATGAAAGTAATAATTGAATAAATGCGCCTATCTGTTAGCTGTCCAAGAAAAATTGAAAGGTTTTGTTTTGTTGTCTTACACATACTAGGATTGTTGTTACTGACTGGTTTCATTGTACCTACACCTAGAAGGCATTCGTGCACGAATTTGTGAAGCACCCTTCATAATTGATTTGATCATGAGCATAATTTTGTTAGATTCTGTGAAATGATAATCAAAACTATTTGTTCACTATGGAACACAAACCAAAAAAATTCGACTCGAACTAACACACCTTCCGCTTGTGTTTTCTTTGTGAATATTGGATTTGCTTAAAATTATCTGTATGTCCTTTATCTTCTTCTCAAAAGTTTTCCTTGACATAGAGTAAGACCTTGATGGAGCTTATTTTGGCACCACATTTCCTCATCTGTTTCTGATGACGTATGGGCACCTCAAACCACAAAAGGCCTCACAGCGATATATTCCTAGAGTGTTTGGCTTCAAGATTCGCAAACCATGAGGCCATAATTGAGCTATTAAACCCACATCGCATTTAAGCTTCATCTTCTGGTGGAAGGAGATTCAATGATGAGGAAAAGCCGACAGTGCACAAGCAGCTACGTGCCTAGCTTACATTCATGTCGAAGGGAGTTGGAACGGCTTTGAACCATTCCATTCCTCATCAAGCAGATGTTTGTCATCAGTTGTAACTGTAGAGTTTGCATATTTATATGGTCAAGAATTGTCTATTACACCTTATATTTCCTGGTTAGCCTTTCTCCTTCAACAAGTGAGTCATCAAATGGCTACTAAGCATTAGTAGTGATCTCATGTTACCGGGAGATCAATCTTTCTCGTATTTTTATGTTATTAGTAGTGCCCATGTCTGTTTTTTATGTTCTTGCTAGTGCTCATGTTCTATAGCAACTGTATTTATAGACCATGACAGGGTCTCTATTTTCTGCTATTTATTATCAATATATTCATATCTAATAACCTCATAATGATTGAGATATTAATGTTGCTGCTACATCAAGCTGGAAAATCCAAGTTGTTCATGTATAGTGTTTCTTCATCCAAAATTTAAGACAGCAAATGGTTTTCCTGCACAGAAGATAAAAATTGGGAAGGCGAACTGGATAGTAGTTGCATAAATTCATTCAGTTTTGTTGTTGACAATACAGAAGTTTCTTGTTGACAATTATTACTCGTTTCGGTTGTTTATATGGAGTTGATGGAAAGTTTCAGTTGAACATATCAAACCTTTTCTTCATTGAAAATGAATATCCATAAAAAAAGTATGGAACATTTTCTTCTGTCTTTAGGATTAACGAGTGCAATGGTTTATACCCGGGACTTGAGCAAGATATTCATTGAAAGTGAATGTCCATAAAAAAAAAGTATGGAAAAATGATGCTATTACCAAGTTTGGTTTTAATATATATAGAAGTCAGATGTATATGGATGAATATTCATGCCAAGTTTCTATAGCAATAAATTCCTTGAGATTTCTGTTGCTGATGCTATTTGTCGCTTATTAAAACTTCACTAACCACTTTAAAAAGTACCTTCTTTTCAAAATATAAGCCCAACATGAAATCATGAAATATTCAGGAAATTGACTTGACTGCACCTATATGCTCAATAAACTCAGACTGATTGCACGTACAAAAATCCTAGAGGAACTCGTGAGTTCTTAATTTTTAGGGTTATTTTGTATAAGGGTACCAAGTTTATGGTATAATTAGACTTTGGATACTGGATTTGTCCGTTTTAGACTTTGGGTACTGTAACTTTTTAGTGACACATTTTAGTGATAAATATTCGTCATTAAAAGTCTTATTTCGTCGTCACTGAAAGTTCACTTTTGTCACTAAAATAAGTCACTAAAAAAATTCGAATACCCAAACTCTAAAACGGACAAACACAGTACCCAAAGTCTAATTATATCATAAACCTGGTACCCTTATACAAAATAATCCTAATTTTTAAAACATCCAGTACAAAAATGTCTGGAGAGGATGAAAGAATGGGGACAAGGATGAAAGAATGGGGACAAATAGTAAAACTTTGATACAGAAGGGAGTATCAAAGTTTTGATACCCCTATGTGTGTGTACGTTTTACGAAGAGGAAGGGGGGGAGGGGGGGGGACATCTGTCATATATAGGAGATATCAAAATTTTGATACCCCCTTCTGTATCAAAGTTTTTTTTTTCCAAGAACCCTATGCCAATTCCAGCAGCAGCAGCAGATACCCTTCTGCACCTCAAACAGTAATTTGTCGGCAATTGTAAAAGGGCATGCTACTGCCACAAAGCTTCTGCGAGGGATTATGTGGAATGGTCAGTACAAACCACTACAAAGGCCAACTTGCTTGGGCATTCCTGAATCCACAATATAAACTGTCGGTATCATCATGTGTACAGCAAAATTATTAAGCAAAATCACACCCACCCACAAAAATATTACCTTATAGCCTTATCGGGCTCTAAATTAATCCTCAATAATGGGCTACAAAAGCAGAGTTAAAAAGGAAATATCCTCTCTGTCACTACAGCAGATCAGAAATGCCTTAAAATTGTCTGACATGTTTAGAACATCTAAGTAATCGATACAAATAGAAAATTTTAACTCTCGGTCTGCTCCCTCAGCCTCCTGATGGTGCTGCGAACTGTGACTGCACTTGCGGTGCTGAGAAGGAAACATAGCAGTGAACATTATGGATACAAGTAGGAAACATTTGGATAAATAGAGAATCAACATTGAAATCGGACAAAATGATTGTTCTGTCATTCTATAAAAAATCAAAAGTCCATCTATAATTTCCAGAGTAAAGTCCCATGTGATTTTGAAATAGAGTAAAGTCCCATGTGATTTTGAAACTTATAATTAAGATGCTTGGTAACTTGTAATTAGAAATGATAAAACTCCTTGCAATCAAAACTATTTGGTTAGAATCGTTGCATAGCATACTTTCCAATCATCTTCTGGGAATACTGTTATATGGCACAGAGTTTTCTATTGACATTGAAAATGCAAATACCATTTCCAATAACTAAAACAAGAGAATGAATCAAAATTCAGGAAGCGAGAACAATTGTTGCACTCAGCAAACAAGTTGAAGCAAAAAAAAGACGGGAGTAAAAACTGTTAAGGGATGACACAAATTAACAAAAACAAGCATAATTGCACTAAAACAAGTATCACATTTCAATCAAATGTTAATGTTTCTCAGATAGATCACAGAAATACACACAAATATTTACTCTGATATGGAATAGGTCATGGAACCTACTGCAAAAGCTTGTGAACAATTTGATTTAAGATCAAAACTAAGAATGTTGGAATAGTGGAGTAAATTGCGGAATCTTTCAATGTTTAAGGAAACTAACAAAAGGATATCTAGGGGTGGGATTGACACTGCTGCTACTGCTCAAAGAGCAGAAAGCAGCCTCCCCTACTACTTTCAGGAGCTACCCAATGACTATGTTATCAAAAAAGAAGCAGCAAAAGCTGGTGTTACAAACACCTTTTGCTGCTGTTTTTCAAAAAATAAGCAGAAGCAACCTAAATAAGCACACTACCGAACCAAGCTTTAGTCCAAGCACTTTCAAGAAGAACGAATAAAATGCAAAGGGATTCATACTTCAATGTGTAAGCCCCGCCAGCTTTAACTTTGCCACAGTCCTTGCAACCCCAGATGCCCACAGCTTTCCTCTTCACAGCATACTGCATCATCAAATTGGTTAGAATCCCACTGGTATTTAAAAATGACAAATGAGATCTTTTTGTGACAGATGTACCTTGCCGCAGAACTCACAGAAATACTTTGCATGCTGGCTGACCTCCATCTTCTTAATCTGCTTCCTCAAACTAGCACCATATCTGGTACCTACAATGTTAAACCTTTCAGTATCCTCAACATATTCACAAACTAGGATTTACAAATATAAAAAGATGATCTTAGGACTTACCATACTTCCCAACAATTCCGGCCTTCTTTGTTCTCTTAGTCTGAATAAAAAAAAAATGATGTATCAAGCAAACCGTGATCTTATACGCAAAACAAATAGTGTTTGAATTTGTAAAAATGTAAGAATAAATGATTGACATGAAGAGTTTTTTTTTTTTGGACAAGGTCGTTCAATTAGTCACATCATATAAGCTATCCAAACGGAACAACCAATAAATAAAAAGAATTCAAATTGTATCTAGTCATGCTTAAGTCATAATTAGAGGGCAAGTTTCTTGTTATGCATCAATTAAATATAGGAGAAGAAATCAGTTTGTTTGGAGAAGATAGATATGTGCAAGAAAAGAGAGCAACGAGGCAGTAGTATTTATATGCAAATTTTCTTTTCACTCAAACTATGCTCATTATTTGAGGGTGTACCTATAGATATAGTTAAATAAATTTGAAATTTCAAGAATCTTATGATTATTAAACAGTTATATCAAAAAACCAAAATACCACATGTTTCAGGTTTAATTATAAAAAAGATATACAGAATAAGAATTTTCAGAATAAAAAAAGTGCCAATGCATAAGCACAGAAGCAGCAGAACCAGTAGTGATAAAATTGTTAATTGACTAGATGTGAACGATTCATAATATATATTTCAAATTGACAAGCAAGCCTAAATAAATTTATGGCTATTGTGTGAACAAATTATCAATAACCGGATCTTACAAGTATATTGTAGACATATCATATGCTTTAATTATTAAATTAATTATTAAATAGTGGTACACCAATAAATATTTCCCTTGTAACAATCATTTTCCACTGTCCCGTAGATGGTACCAGACTGTTCAAAAACCAATACACCTGAACTTGGTTACAGATTACCACGTTTACACCGAAAGATAATAACTGCTAAATTTAAATTAGGTAACGAATAGGGTACTGTACACAACACTTCTCAAAGACTTTGTAAGGTAGAAACCTCAAGCTGCAAGGTAGTATCGATCTGATCATTTATCGTAGACATTTGTTATGAATTGCAAATGAGTACTCGGAAAAAGACTTGGATATTTTAAGTTTCGCAATAAAGCACATAGGAACCATCTTTGTGGCAACTTTTTGTTGCAAGTCCAAGTCTCTAAGCTTGTTCGAATAAACTTGTTTTGGATCCATCAAAATATGGCCAACTTCATATTCTTGCTGGCCATGCACATTGTACTGTGCATATTACTCTTATTGCCTTATTGAATTACTATGTGCTCATCTCTAAATTTTATGTTGAATTTCTAAAATAATATAAGTCTTATGGAAGCACTAAACCTAATGAAGCTTACACTTACAACTCTATGACGGTTGGACATTTAAGACATGAAAACATAGTAACCTGGAACGGAAATGTCCTGGGTCATGGTACAGGTTCGACAATGGACTAATTCACAACTCAGTTCAATAATAATGACTTACCATATGGAAAGAACTTAGAAAAATTAATAAATGTCTGGTTCATCTCTCGTTCAATAATATCTAAAATATTGACTTCTCATTGTCACACATGTCAACTAGACATAAGCCTATCCAGAAGAAATGGTACAACAATATTGCACCTAAACATACAAATAAACCATAAAACAAAATAAAATATCAAGAGAACATCATACAGAATAGTAAAAGCAATGTTGGAAAACAATATTTTGCAAAAGGTTTGTAAGAAGACTTTAAGATTTCAATGAACCATGACGAATCCGGATCGCAAATATAACACGAAACAGTACGCGGTTTGATTGGGAGTTGGGGGCAGGATGTTCCAAGTAACTACGCAATATGCATGCACCCCTTGAGCATAAATCACTCAATTATGATTAGGGAGGGTTATGTTCCTTTTTGCACCAAGTAGGTCATTCTACAGTAGAGTTGTACTCAGTTTTGAGCTAGTTTTGATGCAACAATACTCAAGTTTTTAACATTTTTCCTACCAATGCACTTAAAATCAGTCTTCTGTGACCTAAATATTTTTTCCATTAGAAAACAAGTAAACAAAATATTTTCCTAAAAATTAGCACCCAAATGTATCCAGAAAACATTTTTTTTCTCATCCCACTATTTAAATTTTATGTTTCTTACTATTTGCTGCTATATAAAATTCAAAAGAACACATTTTTAGACTAATCGTGACTACAAATATGCCTTAACAAATCATATACAACAACACCACTACTGTCATAAAATACTCTCTTTGATTCAAGCCATAAACTCTACCACCAAAAAAAAGTAACACTTGAGGATTAGAGTTTGGGCAACATTGGAGGCGTACCATTTTTGCGGAGAGGTGGCGGGAGCTGCCGAAACCCTAACCCTAATTGAAGCCGAATGGGGAAGTGCTGCTGCTCTGTCTCTCATGAAACCCTAACCCTAGTTTTTATACATTGTTTGCCATTTGGGGCTCATCTCGGCCGTTTAGGGGGGTGGATGGGAGGCAAATGAACGGTTGGGATTGTTCTGTTTGTTGGTCCGGGTTGGCTAGGCCGGGTCCAAACCGTTAGAATAAATTTCTTTTATCCAATTGTGGCCTATATTTTTTTGAGGAAAAAATTATGCCTAACGGGTGAGTTAAAAAAAAGAAGGCTAAATTATAACTTAATACCCTCAACTATTTCAGTTTTTCAACTTAATACCCTCAACTTTGATAGGTACTAATTTGATACCCTGAAAAAAAATTGACAAAATTGTCTCTCCCCCTCAAACGTCACCCCCCCTCTGCCCCCGGTCGACGACCTCCCCCCCCCCCCCTCCCCCCCTCCTCTCCCGCCGGCGAACTCCCCCCCCCCCTCCCGGGCCCCTCCTGCCTCCGGCCGATGACCTCCCCTCCCCCCCACGCCGGCGACCTTCACCCCCTCCACCCAAACCCCCCCTCCCCCTCCCTCCCGCTGGTGACCTTCCCCACCCCCTCCCCCCCTCCCTCCCGTCGACGACCTCCCCTCCCCATCCAGATCTCGAACTCCCCTCCCCCCACCCCGCGTTGGCCAGACCGGAGTTGCGCGAAGCGGCGGGATCGCGCTTGGGAAGCAGCCGGAGGGGGGGGGGGGGGGGGGCGGGGGCACGGGGCCACGGCCACGAGGAGGGGTTCACGGGGGTGGCACCGGGGGGGGGGGGGGGGGGGGCTCGCGGGGAAGGAGGGAGGGGTAATTTTGATATTTTTAAAATTTTTGGTATTAATATAAAATTATTATATAGTTGAAGGTATTAAGTTAGTACCTATCAAAGTTGGGGGTATCAAGTTGAAAATTTTATATACTTCCACTATTAAAAAAAGCAAGAGAGATCCTACTATTGTACAAAATAGTCAAAAAAATGGTTAAAATTGTGTCGGCATATCTTAGTTTTTTAACAATTTCGTACAAAGAATGTAATTTTTTTTTAATAGTGAGAGTATATGCTGGTCTGTATATTTTAAATAATGACATTTGCTAAATATTCCAAAAAAATATTGAACCACGATTTATAATTTGTTGGTGCGTTCTTTACATTGAGAGAACTTGCTCTCAACATGCCTTGTAAATTTTAGTCCCACATCGAAAATGCACCATGAGTTATCTCAACATATATACTTGGGTGTGTTGTTGAGAGATGCACATGGGGTGGTGACCCTAAGGAGGGAACCATGTGGGTGATTTTACTAGGAGGTAAGAATAAGGCTCCAAGGATTAAGCATTAATGCTTTTGTCATTCTCTTGGATTAATTCCATTTGGAGCTAAGCCCCAAAGGGGCTTAGCGACTCGGACTCGGGCTCATGGGCTCATGAGGCGTAATGTGGCATTTTGTTGGCGCACTTAGCACGTCAGCAGTCATGCGATCTCATGCGGCCATGCGGCACATGCAGCTCATGCGGCCCATGCGGTCCATGCGGTCCATGCTGTCCATGCGGTCCATGCGGCTCATGTGGTCCATGCGGCCATGAGGCTCATGCGGCCAGGCTGCTGCTGCTGCCGCATGGAGGGATCCGCTGACTGTGCAGATTACAAGTCAGTTATAGAAATGCTGAATCAATGCGATTAATTCAGATCCTATCTTTGTGGGATTTGAATTAATTTCGTTCCTATCTTTGTGTGATTTAAATTAATCTCGTTGCTATCTTTTGGGGATTTGATTCAATCTTTCCATAACTGAAGAGGCGGCTAGGGCTTCTACCCTCTCTCTATAAATACTCTCTTCTGGCCTCCTTTGTGGTACGACGAAAATACAAGTCAGAAAAGGAGAAAGAGAGAGAGAGTTGCTGCCGCCATTGCAAGTCCATCCGAGGAGTCAGAACAGAGGTGACTTCGAGCGTTCCACAAGTTCTTCAAACTTGCTGGTTCCTGGAAGCAGATCGTGTGGGGCGAATCTTGCTTTGAGCAACGGTGTTTTGACACCCCAGCATTGTTCTTCTTCTCATCTCTCTCTAGATTATTGTAACTCGTTCTGTCCCAATTGCAACACGTTTGCAAGGAAGAACGAGAGATCTTCTCTTATTTATTTTCCTCCTCCATATTGTAATCGGGTGATTTGGTATTTGTATCATCGTAGATCTTTGTTGCATCTGTTTTACCATCTTTGATCAAGCCCCGGGACTAACAATCTCAAAGCAAGAAGTTTTGAGACGATCCCTCCGACGACAAACTTGTCGGGAAGGGGCATCTCTGTCAACGTTCATCATTTCTGTCAATGTTCTGTTCTTCCTCTCCGCTACTCCATTGGATTGAGGAGAATATGGAGCAGTAGTCTCGCATATGATTCCATGTTCTTTGCAGAATTATGCGAATTCATGAGACCTGTACTCTCCACCTCGATCACTTCTTACCCTCTTGAGTTGTTGTCCAGTCTGCCGTTCAGCTTCGGCCCTGAACTCTCTAAATTTCTTGAAGGCTTCATCTTTAGACTTGAGCAAGTAGACGGACGCGTATTTTGAGAAGTCGTCGATGAAGGTTATGAAATACTTCATCCCGGCCTTCGTGGAGAAATGTTTGAAGTCACAGATATCGGAGTGCACCAACTTTAGAAGATCTGTGCTTCGATTGACCCGTTGAAAGGGTTTCCTTGTGATCTTCGTCTGAGCACACACTTCACACTTCTCCACCTTACCCCCACATTTGGAGATAAGTTCTAGACTAGACATTGTTCTTTCGGACATTCCGGAAAATGATGTAGGTGCAAATGAGACTGAAATCTCATACCGGCCAGTAGTCCAAGAAGAAGCTGTTGTTGATGAAACAACTCTTGTACCAGAACTCGCAGAGCCGTCAGCTAACGAGCGAGGAGATCGAAAGACTTCGGAGATGACTTTGTCACCTATCATGTGGAAGCAGATCCGCTTACCTATGATGAGGCGATGAAGACCAGATATGCTATCTTCTGGAAGGAGGCAGTGAATGACGAGTTTGACTCTATCACCTCCAATAACACATGGGTGTTGGTAGATCTACCTGAAGGAGAAAAGCCCATCGGATGTAAATGGATCTTCAAGAAGAAGATGAAGGCAGATGGAACTATTGACAAGTTCAAGGCCAGGCTGGTAGCCAAGGAATTTTCTCAGAAACAGGGGATAGACTACTTTGACACGTACGCGCTAGTAGCTCGGATGACCACCATCAGGATGTTAATCGCTCTAGCAGCTATACATAAGTTGGTGATACATCAGATGGATGTATAGACAGCATTCCTGAATGGGGAGCTGACCGAAGAGATTTACATGCAACAGCCAGATGGATTTGTCGTCAAAGGTCTTGAAGACAAAGTCTGCAAGTTGGTGAAATCATTGTATGGTTTGAAGCAAGCTTCCAAGATGTGGCATGAGAAGTTTGATAAAGTTATTAGGTCAAACGGCTACAGAGTCAGCGAGACGGACAAATGTGTTTACACAAAGTTCGCTGATGGAAGAGGAGTCATCGTTTTTCTGTACGTGGACGAAATGCTAATCCTAGGTACGGATATAGGCTGTGTCACAGAGACAAAGAAGTTTCTCTCAACCAAGTTCAGTATGAAGGACTTGGGGGATGCAGATGTCATCTTGGGCATAAAGATCATCCGAACAGACACTGGAGTAGTGCTGTCACAATCTCACTACATTGAGAAGATGCTCACACGCTATGGATATAAGGATCTTCCAGGGATCGATACGCCATACAGGTGTGATCAGAAGCTGAAGTCAAATTCAAGGGAAAGCGTCAGGCAGTTGGAGTATTCTAGCGTTATCGGAAGTTTGATGTACGCAACCACTGCCACAAGGCCTGACATAGCTTTCGCCGTGGGAATGCTGAGTCGGTTCACAAGCAACCCAGGGGTTGAGCACTGGAAAGCTGTGAAGCGGGTGATGAGATATCTCAAGAAGACTCAGACATATGCACTGCACTACAACGGGTATCCGACAGTAGTGGAAGGCTTCAGTGATGCTAGCTGGTGTTCAGAGGTGGAAAGCGAGAGATCCACATGTGGATATGTCTTTTCCTTGGGTGGAGCTGCTATATCGTTGAAGTCGAAGAAGCAGACTATACTCTCTCATTCTTCCATGGAATCTGAATTCTATGCATTTGAAACTGCAGCAGATGAAGCAGAATGGCTTCGGGAGCTCATGTATGATCTTCCAGTGGTTGGGGCTCAGATACTGGCAATACCGATATACTGTGACAACCAGGCGACTGCGGCGGTGGCATCAAATGACCTCTTCAACGGGAAGAAAAGGACTGTGCGGTTGAAGCACAGGGCAGTACACGATCTTATCAAAAGAGGTGTAATTACAGTGATTGATGTTCGGAGTCAGAAGAATCTGGTAGATCCATTCACAAAGGGCCTCAAGCGCCAGTTGGTCAATGACACATCTTGTAAAATGGGCTTGAAGGCATTCTGATAGTGTGTCTTTGTAATCCTACCATAAAGTTTTATGCTACTAGTTCAAAGAGAAATCTACTAGGCATCTAACTTTTGGTTCAAAGGAGGATCACTGACTGGGAAACTATTAGGTAACAGTGGGTACTTGTTCTCTGGAACATGGAAGGGATACGGACCCATAACCACTGTTGTCTACTATGTATTTTTTTCTGCGGAAAAAACAGATCCTGTGGAAGGTTGGCTTAATAGGGGTGCAACTCGGGCGGGCTAAACCCGAGCCCGATCGGATAAACCCGCTAATGGGTTGGGTTAGGGTCGAAGATACTTGGGTTCGGGTTCGGGCTCGGGTTAAAATATTTAAACCCGATCAAAAACCGGGTTGGGCTTGGGTTCATGCGTCGGGTTACCCAAAAAACTCGAAACCCGAAATACATATAATATATATATATATATTTTTCATGCTTCTTAAATAAAAAGTTTAAATCCTAAATTTCTCCACCCAAACTCTTTAACTCCTTATAAAGAATTCTCATTTCAATTTGTATTTTGTAACGATCAAGGCTTGATTGTTATTTGATTATGTGTTTAATATTACTTTTGTTGAAAATTATTTAAAATTTTATATTAGAGTCCAATTAACCCGATGGACCTGACCCAACCCGCTCCTCCGGGCTTGGTCTTGGGCTTCATATATTAAACCCGAGGTTGGGTCGGGCTTGGGCTCGGGCTAGGCTTATGATTCATCGGGTTGGGCTTGGGTTGACCTCAAACCCGACCCAACCCGCCCGAGTTGCACCCCTATGGCTTAAACGCCTTAATGAGTTCTCAGGCAGAGTGAATGCCTGGTATGCTTTACAGGAAGCACGGTAGAGCAGCACTACAAGGAGTAAAACTCTATGCTACAGTGGGGGTGACTCCACCATGAGGTTCCCAGGTAGGGGTAATGCCTCGGCTTTGCAAGCCAAGTCACAGCGGCGTAGCACCGCAAATAGGCAGGTAGCCTAATACTGTATGACGTAATTAAAGAGTCATAGACAGCACTACAAAGGGGAGGATGGTCCCATGTTACAGTGGCACGACACCACGATGAGGTATCCAGGTAGGGGTAAAGCCTCGGCATTGCAAGCCATGTCGTTGCGGCGTAACACCACAAGGAAGCCTTAGGCTTCATGCTGGATAGTTTGGCACTACAAAGAGGCTTGTGACCTCATGCTACAGTAGTATGACACTACGATGAGGTTCCCAGGTAGGGGTAATGCCTCGGCTTTAGGCCATGTCATAGCGGCGTAGCACCGCAAGGAAGTGCAAGGCTTCATGCCATATCTCTTTAATAAAGAACTCACCTATAGTGTATGGAAAGAGATATCAGGCCGTCTCTTGAGGGTAAACTTGTAGACGCCCAAAATTATACACTGAAACCAGGCTGGCACAGGGCCTTTAATGTGCAGCCAGAAGCACACATAACTACACTTTGTGAGTGGAAAGAATTACAATTGTGGTGCAGAATTTAAGGCGTAGTCCATTCTTGTATCACATTGTTATTTAACCCATGCGGGAAGATTCAAGTCGTCAGCGACATCTATCCTAATACAAAATGGACAGTTACTGTGGGGAACGCTCAACCTTGGACACATATATATGTTGTGATATGTGGGGGATTGTTGGTGCTTTCTTTACATGGAGAGAGATTGCTCTCAACATGCCTTATAAATTTTAGTCCCACATCGGAAATGCACCATGATTTATCTCAACATATATACTTGGGTGTGTTGTTGAGAGATGCATATGGGGTGGTGACCCTAAGGAGGGAACCATGTGGGTGATTTTACTAGGAGGTAAGAATAAGGCTCCAAGGATTAAGCATTAATGCTTTTGTCATTCTCTTGGATTAATTCCATTTGGAGCTAAGCCCCAAAGGGGCTTAGCGACTCAGACTAGGACTCGGGCTCATGGGCTCATGAGGAGTAATGTGGCGTTTTGTTGGCGCACTTTGCACTTTGGATTTGATTCAATCTTTCCATAACTGAAGAGGCGGCTAGGGTTTCCACCCTCTCTCTATAAATACTCTCTTATGGCCTCCTTTGTGGTACGACGAAAATACAAGTCAGAAAAGGAGAAAGAGAGAGAGAGTTGCTGCCGCCATTGCAAGTCCATCCGAGGAGTCAGAACAGAGGTGACTTCGAACGTTCCACAAGTTCTTCAAACTTGCTGGTTCCTGGAAGCAGATCGTGTGGGGCGAATCTTGCTTTGAGCAACGGTGTTTTGACACCCCAGCATTGTTCTTCTTCTCATCTCTCTCTAGATTATTGTAACTCGTTCTATCCCAATTGCAACACGTTTGCAAGGAAGAACGAGAGATCTTCTCTTATTTATTTTCCTCCTCCATATTGTAATCGGGTGATTTGGTATTTGTATCATCGTAGATCTTTGTTGCATCTGTTTTACCATCTTTGATCAAGCCCGGGACTAACATAATTAGTCTCAATTATTATACATGATTGTTGAGTTGTTTAAGAGGATTGGTTGTGACATAATCACTTGTCTCCTAAGCGTTTATGAGAAGTAAACGTTGTACAAGATGACGAGCCAAATGAGATTTATCATTATTTTCAAACAACTAAATTGTAAAATATTCATCGTCAAATATGCAGATTGAGACAAAGCATGTAGGATAATTCAACCATTATTTTGATCGTGCACGTTAATACAAATATTGCAAGTAACCGTACGGCCTCGTTTGGTTGGCGGAATCTTCCGGTTGGAAAAGGAAAGTGATTACTTTCCTATGTTTGGACGCCCAAGGAATTGAGGAGGAAAGGAAAGTGATTCCCAATGGAAGATAAATTAGGGGGGAAAGTGATTCTATCCATCCAAGGAAGGAATCACTTTCCTACATTGAAGTATTCACTTTCCTTTCCAAATTCCTTGGCATTGCCAAACATCGGAAAGGAAAATCAATAGGAATTAAAGTTTCCCAAAGGAAATGAAATGACAAGGAATTGATTTCCTTTCCCTTCCATTCCGCGAACCAAACGAGGCCTACATGTGTCAATGACACTCTCAATTTGATTGTACACAATGTAAGATAGTATTTGGTTGCTTCCATCCCTATCACTGAGGCCTCGTTTGGTTCACGGAAGGAAAATTTATTCTCTTGTACTTTCCATGGGAATGAGAAAAGTAGAATTTCTGTCACATTTTCTTTCCGTTGTTTGATAACAAGAAAACCATCTAGGAAAGACCATTTGATTTCATTTTTAGTGTTTGGTTGGTGCAGGAAAGGAAAACAAAAATATATCAATGTTCCTATAAAATAAAAATAACATTTATGAAAATTCAAAGGGACCAAGAATACAATGAGTTAATGATAAAAAAAAGCAATAACACATGGTTAGTTTTGTCATAATTTTTTGTAATAAATGTTGGAAAATGAGGAGGAAAAAAATCAATCCAATGGGCTATGAGTGGAACCATTTTCTCTCTCATTTTTCCTCTTGTCAGAAAATTGATTTCCAAGTTTGTGGCTACCAAACAAAGAAAAGGAACAACTTTTATTTCCTAGTTCCTTAAATGAATAATTCTATAGAGACACACTTTTATTGACATACTTTATTGACACACTTATGTGGCAGATGATTTGGCATTCCATGTCACCTGAATTAATTGAGAGCTTATTAATTATTTTTTTGGTATGTCCAATTTTGTATGTATGGAAGGTTTCCAATATTTGGCATGTGTTGCAATTTTGCATGGCTTCTTTATTTTCTTCTGCTCATCTCCATTTCCTTCTTCTACTCATCTCCATTTTCTTCTCTAACCCCACCATAAGAACAAAGAAAGAAAACCATAACCGTGACGAATCCAGAGTTTGACATTTTGATGTTCGTTTCCTTCACTCATCTGTATTTCTTGATATGTTCTTGAAATCACCATAAAACTTTGTACAAAATTATTTTACTTTCGTTGAAGCCTGCTCATGAAGTTGACGAGGGTGGATTGCTTGGATTCTATACATGCAAGAAGATTGAATCTTTTGCATGGATTGTGAACTAATTAATTTGACATGGACAATTTTGGCAAGTGAATAATTAATTGGCCATGCAAAATTGCAACACATGAACTAATTAAATAGAAATGGACAATTTTGGCAAGTGAATAATTAATTGGCCATGCAAAATTGTAACACATGCCAAAGATTGAAAACCTTCCATACATACAAAATTGGACATACCAAAAAAATAATTAATAAGCCCTCAATTAATTCGGGTGACATGGAATGCCAAATCACCTGCCACATAAGTGTGTCAACAAAGTATGTCAATAAAAGTGTGTCTCTATAGAATTACTCTCCTTAAATTCGTGAATCAAAGGAGGTCTAATTGTATACACTAATTGATGTAAGAAACAAAGATAAAACTTTGCCTTAAAATATAATATCCTCTCAAATATTCCTAATTTTTTTCTTAAGATTTGAAGTCCCTTTATTGTTCATTGATTCACATTTATTTTGTCCTACAACATCCTAGACATATAATAAAAACTCCTAGCAACAACTTTTCCTTAAGAGGAGCCTATAAAGACAATCTTCAACCATAAGGAGTTTGAATTCGACCGTCTTATCTTTCTTAATTAATACTTTTCTTACCACAACATGCATATAAAATGTACATATGGACAATAATATTTTTAAGCCCATCATATTTTTATATTAATATACTTTTGCCACTCACTTTATAGGAATACAACAATAACCTTTTTATTATTATTCTCTATTTCTAAATATTTTTTGCTCATTGGGTCAATATAATTTTCTTATGTATTTTTATAACCCCTCATAATTTTTTTCTGTTAGATTGGGCACACGACAATGCCATAAAATGTAATATAAACATTGTCATTAATAACGTCGTATCGTTGCACCGTTTGTAAATTTTAATTACAAAAAATAAAATAAAATAAAATTTAAATTTAAATAGACATCCATATAAATTTGTCAACAATGTGAAAAATATTACATATATGGTAAATATAAGAGATTTTTTTTGACTTTGCCTGCTTACTTTTTTCGCTGTCCGGCATAACGTACGGGACTTTGTGCACACTGTTGCATGTCATTTGGACCAATTTTGTCCACTTGTTAATATGAGTGTATATTTATATTCCACTTTTTTCTATTTATTAGATTTACATCTCATTTTTAAAAAATTGTGATTAAATAAGTATTTTTCGTGACAAAATAAATATTTTTTATGACAAAAATGAAATATAAGTATAAATTGGACGAAAGAAAAAAATTATCTAAATATAAAATATTATGGGAAGATTTATGAAATGTCCAAAAACTAAAAAAGTTTTATGTAAAACCCACCGCTAAAAAAATTTTCATCGCGTGCCCAGAATTAGAGAAACTTATCCAAAGCGGGTTCCAAATGACCCTTTTGCCCTTCCTTTTAATTTATTGGAAACACCCACAAAACTGCTCTTAAAAAAACGTTTCAATACTCCATCTTCTTCCATACGCTGCTCACTTTCGAATCTAGGTTTTCTCCTCAAAAATCTTCAAAAACTCGTCGAAAAATTTCGGAAAGACCGGGACGAACGACAAAAGTGCTAAAACGGAGGTCCAAACATCATTTTTTTGCGAATCTAAAATTTCGGAAGGCCGTCTAACGGTGAAGCGGTTACTTTCAGTCTCCTCGACGATACGCTCATTTTGCGACAAACGGGACCTCGTTTCGACCTCCCAGTCAAAAGTTATGGCCCTCCAAAGTTTCAGCTAACCATAAAATGCAGGAGAATGGCATTCTCCGTCTTAATTTACACGGAGAATGACCATTCTCCGTCTTAATTAGGACGGAGAATGACATTCTCCGTCTTAATTTACACGGAGAATGGTCATTCCAGTGTTAAAACGCAGGAGAATGACCATTCTCCGTGTTAGAAACACGGAGAATGCCATTCTCATTCTCCGTGTTAAATGAAACGGAGAATGTCATTCTCCGTGTTAAATAAAACGGAGAATGGCATTCTCCGTCCTAATTAAGACGGAGAATGGCCATTCTCCGTGCTAAATTAAACGGAGAATGACCATTCTCCGTCTTAATTAGGACGGAGAATGCCATTCTCCGTGTAATTTATCACGGAGAATGGTCATTCTAGTGTTAAAACGCAGGAGAATGACCATTCTCCGTGTTAGAAACACGGAGAATGCCATTCTCCGTGTTAATTAGGACGGAGAATGCCATTCTCCGTCTTAAATAAAACGGAGAATGCCATTCTCCGTCCTAATTAAGACGGAGAATGACATTCTCGGTCCTAATTAAGACGGAAACGGAGAATGTCATTCTCCGTGTTAATTAGGACGGAGAATGGCATTCTCCGTCTTAAATAAAACGGAGAATGGCATTCTCCGTCCTAATTAACACGGAGAATGACATTTTCCGTCCTAATTAAGACGGAGAATGGTCATTTCCAGTGTTAAAACGTGTAATTAGGACGGAGAATGGCATTCTCCGTCTTAAATAAAACGGAGAATGGCATTCTCCGTCCTAATTAAGACGGAGAATGCCATTCTCCGTCCTAATTAAGACGGAGAATGGTCATTTCCAGTGTTAAAACGTGTAATTTAGTTTTTTCAGGAATAAAGAGTTTCGTTCTTCTTTCAAAGCGATGATAATTCTTATGGAAAAGAAGAAGAAAGATCTTCTCTCCACAATTGAAGATCTGAGTTCAAATGTCTCCACGATGAAGATGATGATGATGGTGATGATGATGACGAGCGATGATCTGAGTTCGACTGAAGAAAAACACACCGAACTACGAACGATCTTTGCGATCTCTGCTGAATATGAGAGCAATGGAATTCAGATTTCCCGTGAAGAAGAAGAAGACGAAAATCGCAATCCAGATCTGAGTTTTTTGAATTCAAATACATATAGATGACCAATTCGCGCGGAGGGGTAGTTTCGGTATTATAAAAATACCAGTTTCTAGCGGGTGGCATCTAAAAGGGAATCTTGGAATATTTAACGTGAAAATACTTAATTCTGGGTATTTCATAAAACTTATCCAGCGGGTGGGCATTTCATAAAAGCCCACCCCGAAATTGGGTTTCTCAGCAATTTCCAGAAATATAATTTGTGCTAAATAGGTAGATCTTGTTATAATGTGATTGAGATCTCCCCTCCCAACCCAACCAACAGACATGGCCCACATTGTGCATCACTAACGCATTCCGAAAATTAAATAAAAAAATATTTTAACAAATGTCCCCACTATGACTATACAAACTAGTATGTATCTTTACTTTTTAAAAAACTAACAAATGCTCTCAAAATAAAATAATTAAAATTTTGATTAAATAGTGAGAGTATATCTTAAAATTTAAAATATTGTATAAAAAATAGAGACATTTGTTAATCTTTTAAATAAACAAAAATATATGTTAATTTCTATATTATATTTGTAATCGGGATATTTGCTAAAATATTGCTTAAATAAAATTATTTCCTGACAGCTATATAAAAACAATTTCTTAATTTTTTTTTTTTAGCTCCTCACCACCAAGAAGAAGAAGAAGAGTCCTTCTTCTTTCGATGGTGCTGCAGCTGATCAACTGCTCTGGCTGCCACGTGCCGCTGCAGCTCCCCCCGTCGGCACCGTCGGTCCGCTGCGCCCTGTGCGACTTTGTCACCCACGTCGCCGGCGGCGGCGGGGCCACCCCGCCGCCGCAGCGGGGACCGCCGCCGCCGTCGGGGTCGCGCGGGAGGAAGAGGGCGGTGGTGTGCGCCGTGTCGTACAGGAAGACGCGGTTCCATCTGAAGGGAAGCATCAACGACGCCAAGTGCATGAAGTACTTCCTCACCAACCGGTACCGCTTCCCGCAAGAATCCATCCTCACCCTCACCGGTCGGTAAACCCTCCCCCACCGATTTTTGGCATGATTTCCAAACTCCAATTTGGATGACTGATTTAAATCATGTTTGAATTCTCAAATTCTGATTTCTAGATAAGAACCTTAGAATGAAAGGGTTATTTAGTTATAGGTCATATAATATACTTGATATTAGGCTGTGTTTGGTAGGAATGATGGAAAAGTGAAAGGAAGGAAAAAGATAAGGATACATTTTTTTTCCATATGGAAAGGAAAGATCATTTCCTTCCGAAGGAAAAAAATTAAAAAATATAGGATTTACCAATTCTACCCTCTTATTTACCATTTGACTTCACAAATAATTTTTAAATAATATATTCATATGGGGATATAATTGTTAATTAATACAAGTCTCCACTTTTCCTTCCACTTTATTGTATTTCTTAGGTAGGGAAAAGTAATCCCTCCACTTTTCCTTCCACTTTATTGTATTTCTTAGGTTATGAGGGAAAAGTAATCCCTCCATTTTTGCTTACTTCCTATTTTCCTTCCATACCAAACAAGAGAAAATGAATCTTTTCCTTCACTTTTCTCTCCTCTATTTTTCTTCCTCCCACTTTTCCCTCCTACCAAATACACCCTTAGAGTTTAGGTCTCCATATCGTCCAATGTTAGAGTCTAGGCTAATTTTGGACGGTGAACAGTGTAAATAAATGGTGGAGCGGACTTAAACATAAACAAAATGTTGGTGTTTGCTACTCTTCTTTGGGAACTTTTAGTCCCACGTTGGAAAATCACCAAAGTGTATACCTCAATATAAAGCTATTTTTGTGTTGGAGTATGCACATGGGGTGAGGTGTCCCATGTGGGTTGATTTTCCTAGAGGGTTAAATATAAATCACAAAGAACAAACCTTTTGTTTTGTCGCAACCTTTGGGTTCGGGCGAAGGCACAAAGTGACGCTTTGATGACGCATTTTGCACTTAGCATCGTCGTATGGTGTTCGTGCACTCCTTTTATGCGCGAGTTGCATACACGGTTGCTTGCTAAGGTGCATACGTTAAGCGCTATGCGTCAAGGCGTCTATGCGTCTCGGCTGAGTCATGGCACTATGCGTCTAGGCGGCTATGTGCCTCGGCACTATGCGTCTCGGCGGCTATGCGTCTGAGAGCTATGCATCTCGAGCTATGCATCTATGTGGCTATGCGCCTACGTGCTTATGCGTCTATCGTCTAAACCAAGGTTCACAGTATCGGTATCGGACTATTCCTACGAGTATTGGTATCGGCGATATCGGTAGTATCGGCGGTTTCGGATCGGAGTATCGGATTTTTTGGTATCGAAAAATAATAATTATTAATAAATTATTTACATTTAAAAACATATATTTTATACATTTAGGCATAATTTAAGTATTTTCAGTGTTATTTCGTAGTACTTTTGAAATTAAATAACATTGTAATCACCCTTAGCGATTGGTGTACATATAATAGATTGATTTTCTTCTTTTACATGTTTTTACAATCTTATTATGCTTTAAACCCTAGATGATTTGTCTTTTTCGTTTAATTTTCTTTGCCGAATTGACCGGAAAAGAGACCCTCAATGTTGGTATCGGTAAATATCGGGTATCGGTCGGTATCGGATCGGTACATGCCAAACCGTATCGGTATCGGCCGTATCAGATCGGTATCGGCCGATACTTTAAACCATGGTCTAAACGTTAGACGCATAAGCGTGATTGTTTTCGGCGGTGACAGCGTGGGGCGTGGGCGGCTCACGTGGCTATGTCAGTTGGTGACATGGACAGCGTTGTCGGCGTGAGACACTACTGTGTGGACGGCTAAGACCCGGATTTGGTAGAATTTGGTTGGCCTACGCGTATGCACGCATAAGCATTCTTATGTGCGCATAGGTGCCAACGTGCTCTATATAAAGAGCACCACTCTTCAGAGTTGTACACAAGGAAGAGAGAAACCGAGGGCCACAAATTCCACTCCAGAGAGTCTATACGTCTCCAGCAGCAGCAACATAAACCTATGCGCGCATATGGTTTTTCCTTCTCCTTTTGAGTTCCCAAGTCAATCCGAGGGTGACGTAGAGCGTTCCAGAGGTTCATTCTTGAACTTGCTGATTCCTGGGAGCAAATCGGGTGTAGGCCTAATTTTGCTTTGAGCATCGGTGACTTGTTCACCCTAGCGAGGAGTCTCTTTGTATTTTTTTGTTGTTCTTTTTGTTCTATCTCATTGTAACGTCTGCGAACGTAAAGTGAACAACACTTTTTCAGTTGTTGTTGTATTTTGCATTTTCCTGAAGTCAGTTTGTAGCCGTTTTTAGTACTTCATTTGAGTTGGCTAGATGGCATACTTTGTGTCTCGCGAAAACTCTACACCTCTCTTGGTGCTGACAAGAGTGCAGACTTTTTGTCTTGCGAAAACTCTTGGCCTTCCTTGGATCTCTCCTATCCTCAGATTACTTCGGGACTAACACAAAGTATGTCCGACAACCACGTCATCTACTAGTTTCCTAGTCGAGAAAATATGAGAACATAAAACAAAATAAGTGGACTTAAACATAATTTTGTAAACTCATTCACGATGAGTACAATCATTCCACATCTCACTCATTGTTATACTCCCTTGAGAGATTGGGTGGTACTGCGGGCCGGCTGCGGGCCTTCAGGCCGGGTGTGGCCTTCGGACGGGGTGTAGTCTTCAGACATGTGGCGTGTTGTTCCTACGGACGGGTTATGCCTTCGAGCGGGTTGGTGACCTTCGGGCCTGGTTTGTAGGCATCCAGGCCAGGTTGTGGGCCATTAGGTGGCCACAAATTGCCATGATCTTACATTGTCAGCTGGGGATACTTTCTAAGAGTCTCCCAACACAATTTTAATCTTGGCCCAACGGAAATATGCATTACAAGCATCGCCAACTTCAACGAGAAAAATAATTTTTCTTGTGTTGTAGTTATTCATGTTTACATGTAAATTCCTACTAGAGAACTTCACACAAGGCATGCTGAACAAATCGATTAAACAGAAGACTGATTTTATTCTCATATCATCACTATATTCGTAATGGACTTCGCTTCATGCTTAGAAGAGTTCTTTTTCTGTTGGACCTGATTTTTTCTGTTGGACCTGATGTGCCCTCAGTCATGAATCCACATTGCCTGCGGCCACAAAGAATGTGTGCCCGTTCTCCCGGGGATTCGTGCATGGGGACAACTTTCCCATCATAAGCAACATGGATTCCTCAGCCATGATTGTTAGCTGCCTGCAACCTTGTTATCTAGCATTATAGAAAGAAATTGGCAAACCACTGGAAGTTCTTCTTCTTTGGCTATTTGACAATCAAGAGTGCCTTGGAAGTTCTTCTTCTTTGGCTATTTGACAATCAAGAGTGCCTAACAAATCCGTTTGTTGGTAACTAGTTAGAGAATACCCCGATGAATTTTGGTGACTGCTTTTGAGTTGGGCTGACACTTCCGCCTTGACTGATATTTAAGGCCTCCAAAGCTTTGTGTATCTCTAGAGTCATGGCACTGCCACACTTCGAGACGAAATCTTCATATGGGACACTTTTGCACATGTTTGAGCAATGCATATTCTTTTATCAAATAAGCATGGGGACATCCAAGCTAAAACTGTATTATGAAATCATGCAAGTTTGCTTGATTTTGGTTGGCCAAACGTACTTTAAAAAGCCTCAAAATCAAGCCAAATCAACCCAAAGCAAATCAACTTGAAATCCACTCAAATTCTCATTACATCCAACTTTGCTTGATTTGAAAATCATCATTTTTTACTACACCAAATTTGGAAAGATTTCGGTGATTCACGAGTCTGTGAATTAAGATTTCGGTTTGACTACATTTGATTTCCGTCGATTTCAGAATCATGAAATTTGACTAAAACCTATTATAAGTGATTTCACAAATTTCGGTTTGACTACTTCTAATTTTTGTCAATTTCAGAATTATGAAATTTGACTACACCCGATTAGAAGTGATTTCACAAATTTCGGTTTGACTACATCTAATTTTCGTCAATTTCAGAATCACGAAATTTGACTACACTCTATCATAAGTCATTTCACAATCGAGCGAAATCATGATGAAAGCAAGCTACTACTACACCCCTGTAAATACCTTGAACTTTTTCCGATATCAACTTGCTACCCTAAACTATTAAAATTAGCAAGTGTTACCTTGAACTAGTATAATTGACAACTAAATACTCTGAGGGCGAGTTCAAATTGCACTAACGTTCTTACATTACAACGTGCTTAGGAAATGAACGTTTGAGGAAACGTGGATAAAACTTAACTGCAATCCAAACTAGCCCCAGCTCCGAACTTTATCCAATTTGCAACTTGCTTTTACTATGACGTGGATGAAACTTAACTGCAATCCAAACTAGCCCCAGCTCCGAACTTTATCCAATTTGCAACTTGCTTTGACTATGAAATCCTTCATATTTTCGTATTTCTATTTCTAAATGTAACTGGACCGAACAGTCGAATGTCAACAAGTTGTTAAATTTGGGAAAGTTTATAGGGTATTAGTTTCTAATTATAATAGTTTATGGTAGCAACTTTCTCTAAGGATGATTAGACATGACATCCAAAGAGTTGCATGCAATCAAACATTGTATTCTATTATGATTCTTGATTTTTTTTAAACTATAGGAATCATGAAAACTTGCATTGGTTCATCATATTGATGTTCCTGAGGCCTAAATGATTTAGGCTGACTTCTTAGCGTCACAAGCGTTTATATCTCAGAAATGGTTAACCAAACCCTAGGGTTTGCTCTCCCATCTTCTGCTTCCGCCGAACCTTAGGGTTTGCTCGTACCTCTTCTCCTCTCTCGTTCCTCTTCTCCTCTCTCTTTCGTGCTTTCTCTCCATCCCTCTCCCTCCCCTAATCACCAATTCCTTGCCCCCTCCACCACACCCCTCCCCCAGGAACCCCGGCCATCCCTAATGTCGACCTACAAGGATGTTATCGATAAGATGACCTCCCTCTTTTCCTCACAAAGCCCAAACAAATCGATCTCTCTTTCGGCAAGGGATGGAGTAATAACAGAACACTGGGCTTCTTCTCTAGCAGTCAAACCTTACTCCTCTCGACGTTACACGAGCTTCAACATGTCATCTATACTTTCAAAGATGTGGAAGATGCCGACTTCCATCCAAGTATCAGATTTTGATCTCGAAGCCGGTTCCTTTCTCGTGAGACTGGAGTCACCTGAATCGGTTGATAAAGTCATCAATGAGGCACCATGGAGTATAAATGATGATCCCCTTGCTTTAGAAAGATGTGATCCAAGCAAGTTACCGGAGGAGTACAAATTCCAGCATGTCGACCTCTGGGTCCAACTACACAGGATCCCCCCCAAATTCCTAAACAGAGGTGCGGTGGCAAGAATTGCAGAAGCGATTGGATCCCCTAAACCATGCTCGCTGGCCGAGGAAGCAAAATGGAAAACATTCGTCCGGGTTAAAATCCTAGTCGACATATCAAAGCCTTTGATAAAACATATATCCACTATAGTCGACGGGAGTACCACTAGCAAAGTGATTGTTAAATTTGAGAGGTTGCCTCGGATATGTTTATTTTGCGCCAGGATTGGCCACACTTATTCATTGTGTAAAGACAAAGAAAGATTCCTATCGCTGGTAGGGGATGACTGGACCGATGAAGAGAAGGCGAGATTACAGGTTCTACTTCAACCAAGATTCAAAGAGGAGGACTTTCATGCGGACAATCTCCGGACGGCAAGTCGGCGTCCAATGCATACTTCTGAGGAAGCTCCCTCTCAACCCCAGAACTCCAATCCCATTGAGTTAGACGGAGGCAGTGGGACGTCCGTCCAAAGCCAACGAACTCAGGCAATCAGAGAGGAGAATACGGCTCAATCTCTCGGAACAACTTCCCAATCAAATCATAACAGCCAACTGAAAAATCTCCCACTGATAAGATATGTCCCACCGCATAGACGACGAGCAGATCAATCTATTAATTCAACATCCACCGATTCACATCCATCTCAGGTTAATCCCTACTCGGATGGGGCTGACAGGTATGATACACCATCAATGGGGAGGGACCACTCCGATGCCATGATTACTGAACCTTCTGATTTTCCTGTCTACCAACTGAATCCACATTTTTCGGAGTCAACCCAATCATTCAACACAATTTCCCAAGAGCAAATTGGAATCCTCCACAAATCTCCTTCCAATGGATGGCCTTCACCACTCCATTTCCTCAACACACCAATCCAGCAGGCCTCCCACTCAAGCCTTATACATTCGAACTCTGAAGATCCACCGGTGCTGCTTCATCATCACCCCATCACCAACATTCCCACATCTTCATCCTCATCCCCTTCATACCAAGCTATAACAGTCATCCCTTCACCCCACCCGGAAACCGCAGGATTCATCATCCGCAAAGCGCACCTCACCAAAACTTCCTGGAAAAGGTTGGCTCGAAAACATCCAATCCAAGACCAGTCCCAGGTTCTTGCATCACAGATGAATAAGAAAAGACAATCCGATCCTCCTTCCCCTCCATCTGCTAAGCGACTGGCGGGACCACTCACAGTTATGAACATACAAAACAAGGTCGTGGCGGCTGACCTCAAACAGCCGCAGGACCAATGTTAATCTTCTCTTGGAACTGCCGGGGTCTGAGGAATGCCCCGACAGTCCAAACTCTCCGTTCATTCCTCTCCGCCACCCGCCCCACCATCTTTTTCATCTCTGAAACCATATCCTCCCCCCGCCACACCTCTCACACTCTCCCTTCGCTCGGATACCAAAACACCTTCTCAGTTGCTCCTATAGGTCATGCAGGTGGCCTCTGGATAGGCTGGGACAACTCTATAAATGCAATAGTTTCTTACTCTTCGAAGAACCTAATCTTACTCTCTATCGAGGGTAGCCAAACCAATCCGGCTTGGAATCTCCTTTGCGTGTATGGCTGCCCGAAGCCTAAAGACAGACCATTGTTGTGGGCCTCCATGAAAGAGATGGCTGACACTTTCACTGCTCCATGGTGCTGTATAGGAGACTTCAATGCAATTACAAAGCCGTCTGAGAAAACTGGTGGAAGAGGTTTTGATGCCCGGGCAGCATCTCCATTCAACAGGATGCTCAATCTTTGCGGTCTGATTGACCTAGGATGCATCGGACCGGCTTATACATGGTCCAACGGGAGAACAACTGGTTTTCACATTAGAGAACGTCTCGACCGAGCCTTCGCGGATACGGATTGGTGCTGCCTTCATCCCCACGCCACTGTCTCGGTCCTGCCCCGATATAATAGCGACCATGCTCCAATTCTTCTCAATACTAATGCTACTCTCCACTTCAAAAAGCGAGCTCGCCGTTTTGAAGCTTATTGGCAGAGCCATCCTACCTTCCAGGACACTCTAACAAGTCTTTGGAATCGGACTAAGACCAACACCAATAGGTCTCTCATGCAACACTTGAAAGTTACATTATCCAATCTTCAAAGGTGGGGCAAACTACATTTCGGAAACATTAAAGCCCGTATTAAAGCTCTGGAGCAACAGTTACTCACCATTCAATCTTCGGGGGTGTCGATGGATTCTATACGAGAGGAAGCCCGGATCACTGCAGAATTAAATGAGCTTATGAACACCGAGGAATTATACTGGAGACAACGCGCGAAGTGCAATTGGATTCAAGGAGGCGATAAGAATACCAAATATTTTCACATAAAAGCTACCACCAGGAAAAGAAGAAATGGCATCCACGCGCTACAACTGCCTGACGGTACATGGACATCGGAGCAGTCCATCATCTCAAACACAATCATAAATCACTTCAAAGGAATATTTTGCGACGAAGGTACGTCCCCTATTGATCCTAACTTTGTCATATCGGCTAATCCAATCTCCAGTGAAGAAAACTTGACTCTGGGGGCTATACCCAATCATGAAGAAGTTCATTCCATTGTCAAGAGCATGGGACCACTGAAGGCACCCGGACCTGACGGGCTACCTGCCATATTTTATCAAAAAAATTGGCATATTGTCGGTGAAGACATAACAGCTATGGTGCAACAATGTTTCTGCAATGGGCGACTCCGAAAGCTATCAATCATACCAACTTGGTGCTTATCCCTAAAAGTGACAGTCCCTCTACCCCGGCTGACTTCAGGCCCATATCACTATGCAATGTGTCATATAAAATTATCTCCAAGTTACTGACGACACGTTTGCGACCTTGGATGGACAGGTTGATAGCTCCCAATCAGAATGCATTCATCCCAGGCCGACATATCACGGATAATGAGGTCATTTCCCAGGAAATAATCCATGCCATGAAACACTTTCCGAAGAACAAGAACTCGTATATTCTCAGTATCGATTTGGCTAAGGCTTATGACCGACTGGCATGGCCATTCATCAAGGAAGTTCTTCATGGATTTGGAATCCAAGGCACTACGAATGCTCTAATCATGGACTGCATTAGCTCCTCTTCATTCTCCATCCTTATAAACGGCAACCCAGAAGGCTTTTTCAAGCCTACGAGAGGCATTCGACAGGGATGTTCATTATCCCCATATATATTCATTATGTGTGCCGAAGTCCTATCTAGGTTGTTCTACAACTACGAAAGGAATGGTCTCTTCCAAGGCATCAGAATCAATCGGTATGCTCCTGCCATTACCCATCTTTTATTTGCTGATGATTTGCTTATTTTCGGACAGGCAAAACCAGCTTCTCTTGAAGCAGTCCAATCTATACTCGATACATTCGCGGCATGGTCTGGACAGAGAATAAATTTCACCAAATCTAGCATTGCTTTCAGCAAATGTGTGCCAAAGCAGGATCAGGTGACATTGGCAGCTCTTCTAAATCTCAATATTATGAAGGAAGATGACAAGTATCTTGGAAACTATCCTCTCTTGGCTAAAAAGAGATGCAACACATATACTCAAATCCTGAGCAAGTGTGGCGCCCGACTTGTAGGGTGGAAAGCTAAGCTCTTATCCCATGCGGGGCGCGCAACCCTCATCAGATCCACTTTGAGCTCCATCCCGATTTATCATCTATCATCTCATCTAGTCCCTAAAGCGACTACTAAGGCGTTATCATTACAACACAGATCTTTCTGGTGGAACCACAATTCATCGGAGAAGAAGTTGCACTTCATGTCATGGGACAAGATTACTAAACCTAAGAAGGATGGCGGCCTTGGCTTTCGAAACCCGGAATGGATCAACAAGGCATTGGTGGGAAAATTGCTCTGGAGGCTAATCGAACAACCACAATTACTGTGGGTTCAACTCCTCAAGGGTGTATACCTCCAAAACAAAAACATTTGGACAATCGAGAAAAGTAAGCGGGCTTCCCCTACGTGGTCGAGCTTGCTCGACCTGAGAAGTACCATGGTAAACAATATATGCTGGGCTATAAGGGGGGGATGGATTAACATTTACTCGGAGCCTTGGATACCCAATATTCCGGGTTATCGTGTGACTAGCCATGTACAATTTGCTGAAGGCCCAACACTAGTGAGGGATCTATTCATTCCTCACGAGAGGAGATGGAACACACAGCTTATTCAACTCCTCTTCGCACCTATGGAATCGACAGCAATCCTTCAAATCCCCCTTCTTGAAGAAGACGGTCCTGACAAGCTTATATGGACTTGCTCTAAAAATGGGGATTTCTCCACCAAGTCTTTGTACGAAACAATTCGAAGACAGACGCCGAGTTCTTCCGATCAACCAGCTAACACCAAGTTGTGGAGTAATCTATGGAAAATTAGAAATATATCCCCTCGAGTCCAAATGTTTATATGGCGTCTTCTAAACAATGCTCTCCCTCTTAACGTCGCCATCAATAAACGCATCCCTACTGCTAACCCAAGCTGCCCATTCTGTCTCAACCAGGATGAAGATGGAGATCACCTCTTCATACACTGTCATGTGGCCAAAGAAGCGTGGTTTGCTAGCCCGCTAGGTTTGAGGATCAACAATCAGTATTCAATCACGTCTCTGCTGGAGAAATGGTTAGAGGATTCCCAAGCTCATGACGCTTTCAGGATTGGGGCGACCCTCATTTGGTCCATCTGGAAAGCAAGAGGAGATTGCATTTTTCGTCACACTAAACCAGATAGCATCCGAATTGTCGAGCAGGCCAATAGCATCCACAACTCATACCTCAACGACGACATTGGCAATATGGGGAGAAAGCAAGCCCAACATGGGGAAGCCAATGGTGCTGTTTATTGGGAACCCCCTCCTCAAGGAGTCATCAAAATAAACGTGGATGGAGCGACAAATCAATCATTCATATCAGCAGCTGTAATAGCTAGAGACGAACACGGCTCTTTCATTCATGCTATGACTTGGCGTGGACAATCTTTCTTTTCACAAGAAGATAGTCTCTGTGCGGAAATACATGCTTGCCGTCTGGGAATACTCCTAGCTAAACAACTAGAGGCCAGAAGAACCATCATCGAAGGGGACTCTCAGGTAGCAAACCGTATCCTCTTAGGAGAGAATAAATTAATACCATGGAAACTCAATGAGCTGGCCATCTCTACTCGCCAATCCTTACCTCCGGACCGCCCTATCACCTTCACTGTTGTGGGAAGAGAAAGAAATCTATCAGCTCATCTTCTAGCCAGGGATGCCCTCCATATTTCGGAATCCGCCGCTTATAGCACCCCCCCTGGGGTCATTGAACTTGCCCTTGCAAATGAGCAGGCAAGAGTTGTAAACCATTCTCATTTTGCTGATTAATAAAGGACTTTCCGTTTCAAAAAAAAAAAAAAAAAAAAAAAAAAGCGTTTATATCTCAGAAGGGTCCATCGGTCTCTCCAACTCTTGAAGAATAATGAAAATCTATGAAGGAGAAAAGTTTTTGACTTTCTGTGGAAAACTTATGTTCAACCTTTTTCATCCAATATCTTTATATTGATTGATAAGATAAAGTTGTTATATGGTTATAAAGATATAACCAATTTAGATTTTATTTGTCTATGGACAATTTAGAGATATCTTTAAAAACTAACATCTAATTAATTTAGATTCAGCCTATCCCTAAACCATTTAGGGATATCTAAAACGTAAAATAATATAACAAATTATATTTGATATCTTTTTAATAGTTTAGAAATCGTTAAATTTTTTTAGCTATGATTGGACATCATAACTTACACTTTCTAACTTAGCAAGTTATTAACAGGGAAAGCTCAAGGTATTTAGTTGCGAACTAGCCTAATATATATATTTTGTTAGGATTTGTGCAACCTAGCATTGGTAACTAATTGGGTTCTAACACGTGGCATCCCCTTAGAAAACTTACTACAGTAGCTAGTGGTGCATTCGGAGAAGGATTATTCCGTTCGGATTGGAATCCAATAGTGGATATGGATAAATAATTTAGGATCTGGTTAGATCTGAATTTAATTTATCTGAATACGGATATAGTTTCCACTCTATTATCCGAATCCGGATCCAAATATCCGAATACCTATATAATTTATACATAATATCAATATATCAATATAAGTATATATATCTCATTACTCAAACATAAGTTAATTAATATTTAACTAAACTTATTTGGAATAAGCAATTCTAACTAAACTTATTTGGAATAAGCAATTATATTAGGGCCTGCTTGGCAATTGTAGGGGTAGCAATTATGAGGTGTTTTAGGAGTACTGGTTATGAGCGGTTATGAGGGGTCCGATTTTGGGTGATTTTTAAGTAGAGGCTTTTAAACAAGTCCAATCCATACTTGGTAATTCACTAACGAGCGGTTCTGAAAGTTTTTTACACGAATAAATTAAATAGGGAAGGGTATTAGTAGTTATAATTATATATTTTTGGTGAGGATATAAATGGAATAAAATAATAAAATCGCTCAAAACCCACCGATTTGAGGTGTTTATAAAGCCACCCAAAAATACATTACACCGGTTTTGGGGGTTCTTTGAGCCGACCAAAACCAGTGCCTCAAAAAAATTAACAATCAGGGGTTTTCATAAATGGTCGGTTCAAAAACACCCAAAAAACGGTGAAAACACCGTTACCAAGCAGACCCTTAAGAATCGGAACTTTAGTTTCTCCAAAATTCTATTATATCAAATTCATATCGTATTGCTTTATCCGTATCCGTTTTTTATATATCCGATCCCTATCCGGATCCCTTTCTTGCGGATATGATATTGCTTCCCATATTTGAACAATATCCATATCCGCTTCGAATGCACCCCTAACCGTAGAACCTTTGGGATATATATATATATATATATATATATATATATATATATATAGACACAAGAAAAAAACTTCTCCTACGGGAACAATTTACTGGACAAATTTACAGGATGAAAAAAATACATGTATGATTCTCTTCTAAATCTCTCTTTAAAAAGAAAATTAAATCTCTCTTTTAAAAAACATACCTATCTCTATCTTAAATATAAGTCTCTTTATTTTTTAAATAGTGAGAGATTTATTTATTAAATTTTAAAAATGGAGATAGATTATCTATTTTTAAAGTAGAGATGGATTTAAAAAAATTTATCTGTAAAAATAAATGTACCTTTAAAAATTATATTTACAAATATTAATTTTAATGTTAATATTAATATTAATGTTCATTTTAATATTATTTCTTATGTTAATTTTTTGGTTAATGTTATTGTTGACATTAATTTTAATTTTAAATTAATGTTAATTTTAATGTTAATTTAGTTGATAATTTTAATCTTAATTTTAATTTGAAGATTAATTTTAGTTTTAACATTAAAATTAAAAATTAACATTAAAATTAAAATTAACACTAAAATTAAAATGAATGTTAATAATAACATTAAAATTAATTTTAACATTAACATTAAAATATTAATATTAATATTAATATTAATATTAAGATTAAGATTAAGAATAAATTTAACATTAAAATTAAAACTAATGTTAAAATTAAAAATTAAAATTAAAATTAAAATTAAAATTAAAATTAAAATTAAAATTAAAATTAATAGCAACATTAATTATTAAGATTAAAATTAAAATGAATTTTTGAAATACAATTTAAAGGTATATTTGTTTGTAATGATAGATTGTTTTTAAAAATATCTGTCTCTACTTTAAAAAAAATAAAAGAAATGACTTATCTACCTCTATTTTTAAAAATAGATAAATCTCTCTTTGTTTAAAAATAAATAAATCTCTCTTTGTTTAAAATAAATAGATAAGTCTTATTTTTTAAGATAGAGATATGTTTGTTTTTGAAAGAGAGATTTAAATTTTTAAAGAGAAATAAATTAGAAGAGAAACATATACGTAAGAAATCGGATATTTTTGGGTTCTCTTTTCTCGCCGTAAGAAATTGGTCTACCCCGTAAACTTGTC
Organism: Iris pallida; assembly: GCA_029216955.1. Classification (NCBI taxonomy): domain Eukaryota; kingdom Viridiplantae; phylum Streptophyta; class Magnoliopsida; order Asparagales; family Iridaceae; genus Iris; species Iris pallida. The sequence continues at coordinate 296,221 of JANAVB010002795.1, forward strand.
CCGTAAACGTTGCCCGTATAAGAAGGGGGCTGTATATATATATATAGTCTATCCCGTAAACGTTGCCCGTATAAGAAGGGGGCTATATATATATATATATATATATATATATATATATATATAAAGTTTGTCCCAGTGGCCGTAGTCCGTTGGGAACGGTGGAGCACCCCGACGCAGTGGCGTGGGTTCGAGCCCCCTTGGAGGCATGCCTCCAAGCACCATTAAGAAGTGGACACCCTAAAAAAATAATAATAATATATATATATATATATATATATATATATATATATATATATAAAGTTTTGGTGTAGTGGCATGAACTTAACATGCCACAACAATCTGGGTGATTTCAGACTTCAAATCCGTATTCCGCACATTTAAAGATGCCTGACTACATCTCTCAGCTCATAAGATGTGCAATCCTGCTTGTGCCGTATTTTATACTTATGGGCAATTCACTTACCGAAGTTTTGTAGATGAGCTTTGAACACTGTATAGGATCCTCTCTATAGTAGGAGGCTCCATTGGGACTGAAATGGGGATAATTTCATTGAGTGTTTGAGACTTTTGAGTACATATTTGTAAAGGCGAAAAAGCCTTCCTCTACTGGGGGGCTAAACATAGACTAAGTAGACCTACACAATCAAACACACCCACTATTTATAACACTCCCCATTAAGCTGGAACATGTGGAACATGCCCAACTTGTTACATAAAGTAGAAATAATAAAAAAAAAAACTAGACAATCCAAACATCATAATAGAAGTGAGAGTAACATCGAATGGAGTTAAGTAGCAAAGGTTCACACATGACTCAGAAGAGAGTTGTTGGAGCATGAAAAAGCTGGACTGACTGAGTTGTTGGCTCACAAGGGGCACTTGACTGAGAGAGTTGTCAACACACGAGGGTGCTCGATTGAGCAAGTTGTTGGTACACTTGTGTATGCTTGACTGAAAGAACAAAATTAGAGTGGTGACCGCGGACAATAGTGATGCCAAAAGTGCGAATGATAGGGATGCTGAGAGTGATGGGTAGAGGTCACACTCCCCCTCAAGTTTGGACATGCCAAACATGTAACTTGGAACAAGAAGTTGTTAGTGCCGGGGTACAATTTTTCAATGGAAAACACTTGAGAATATGAAACGATTGTAACGACAATGTTTCAAATCAACACTTCAAGGAAGGTGATCCTGAATTACGAGAATCTAAAAAGATTTCGTAATCAACAGCAATCGATCGTAGTACTTCTAAAAAGAAGATACAATCAGAATTACTGGCAACAATGAAGAAGGTGACTGGCGAAAGATGGAAGAACTACTGATGGGGTGAATAATCACCGTTGCTAAAAGCTTTATTCGTCCTACACGAACAGCTTCCAGGAACCAACAAGTTCGTCGGAGATTGGAACACTCCTGCTCTTCTGACTCCTCGGACGGACACGAACTCCCGTGCAAAAGCAATGCTGGTGCGGCGCCTTTCCTCTCTCTCGAAGGCTGCTGGAATTCGCAAGCAAATTCCGATCAGAACTGTGTTAAAGAACACTTCTGAATTCTTTGTTTACTTGTGTTAAAAAACACTTCGTAAACTTTCTGTGGTGGCTTCTATTACTTATATATATCTAGCCTTGTGAGAGAGATGATGCCTTATATAGGCCCTGCAGCAACTGCTCGGTTGCCACAAAGTTAGGGTCGTGGTAAAAACCATCCCGAACATGTAGCAACCGTCCAGAACGTGCAAACGCACGTTCTGCTGCAAGTTGCGCCAATTGCGCGCACCTTGCGCTCCTTGCACTCTGCGCGACAGAGCGCGCACTGAGCTGCCCACACTGCGTGCACTGCACGCATTGCGCACTAAGCCACTTGCGCCAACCTGCGCCACTGCGCGCACTGCGCAACCTGCGCGACCTGCGCCACCTTGCGCCACTCGCGCAACGTGCGCCACGCGCGCATCCAGCGCAACCTGGCGCGCAACCTGTGCGCAACCTGGCGCGCAACCTGTCGCGCACCCTGTCGCGCACCCTGGTTGCGCAACCTGTGGCGCGCAACATAACAGCGCAAGTGGCTCGCGCAACGAGCGCAACTAAAGCGTACTATGCGCCTAGCGACGATGCTGACGTGCTAAGTGCAAAGTGCGCCAACAAAACGCCATATTACGCCTCATGAGCCCATGAGCCCGAGTTCGAGCCCGAGTCTGAGTCCGAGTCGCTAAGTCCCTACGGGGCTTAGCTCCCATGGAAATAAATTTACCAGAGCAAAAAGCATAAATGCTTTCAATTGTTGATTTAGCCATTTTTCCATTAGAAAAATAATCCCACATGGCACACCCATGTACACCTCCACACCACATGTGCATCTCTAAACCATAGTTTACAGTATCGGCCGATACCGATCCGATACGGCCGATACCGATACAGTTTGGCATATCCCGTTCCGATACTGACCGATACCCGATATTGACCGATATCGACATTGGGGAGTCTATTTCCAGTCAATTCAGTAAAAAAAAATTGGAAGAAAAGACCAATCAGCAAGGGTGTAAAAGCATATAAGGTTGTAAAAGAAGAAAAACTTATCTCTCGCATGTAAACTAATCGACAAGGGTGACTCCTGTCCATTCAATTCCAAACTACTAAGAAATAACAATGAAAATACTTAAAATTATGCCTAAATGTATAAAACGTATTTTCTAAAATGTTAATAATTTATTAATAATTATTTGTTTTCCGATGCCAAAAAATCTGATACTCCGATCGGAAACCGCCGATCCCAATACTCATAGGAAAGGTCTGATACGTATTCCGATACTGATACTTCGAACCTTGCTCTAAACTAGCAAAGCTAATATATAGAGATACAAGTCCTTTGGTCTAGCCGATGTGGGACTAAAATTCACTTTGAAAAAGATCAAAACCCAACAATCCTCCACATATCTCTATATATGAGTATAAGTGTTCCCTACAGTAACTGTCCATTATGCATTAGGAGAGATGTCGCTGACGACTTGAATCTTCCCGCATGGTTCAAACAACAGACTATAATACAAGAATGGACTAAGCCTTGAATTCTGCATCATAGCTGAAATTCTTTTCATTCACATAATGTAGTTACATATGCTTCTGGCTACATATTAAAGGCTCTGTGCCAGCTTGGTTTCAGTGTATAATTTTGGGCGTCTACAAGTTTACCCTCAAGAGACGGCCTGATATCTCTTTGTCTATACACTATAGGTGAGTTCATTATAAAGAGACATGGCATGAAGCGCTTTGCGCTTCCCTTGCGGTGCTACGCCGCTATGACATGGCTTAAAGCCGAGGCCTTACCCCGTACCGGGAACCTCATCGTAGTGTCATACTACTGTAGCATGAGGCAACCGCCTCTTTGTAGTGCCAAACTACCCAGCATGAAGCCTTAGGCTCCCTTGCGGTGTTACGTCGCAACGACATGGCTTGTAAGGCCGAGGCTTTATCCCTAACCGGGTATCTCATCGTGGTGTCGTGCCACTGTAACATGAGGAACCCTTCTCTTTGTCTATACACTATAGGTGAGTTCATTATAAAGAGACATGGCATGAAGCGCTTTGCGCTTCCCTTGCGGTGCTACGCCGCTATGACATGGCTTAAAGCCGAGGCCTTACCCCGTACCGGGAACCTCATCGTAGTGTCATACTACTGTAGCATGAGGCAACCGCCTCTTTGTAGTGCCAAACTATCCAGCATGAAGCCTTAGGCTCCCTTGCGGTGTTACGTCGCAACGACATGGCTTGTAAGGCCGAGGCTTTATCCCTAACCGGGTATCTCATCGTGGTGTCGTGCCACTGTAACATGAGGAACTCCTTCTCTTTGTAGTGCTGACTACACCCCTCTTTATTTTAACATATAACATTAGGCTAACTGCCTATTTGCGGTGCTACGCCGCTGTGACTTGGCCTTCAAAGCCGAGGCTTTATCCTATTCCTGGGCAGCACCCCACATATAGGAACGATCTAATGAAACCCTTGGAAATTTAGTATTGGTTTCGGTTCGGGACGAACCTTGTTTTGAGTGGTATATTCTGTAATGCCCCGCTCCGCACGGTGCATTATGCTGAGTTAACCTATCAACGTCACGGGCGTGGCTCGATAGAGAGTTAAACGTAGTGCGTGTCGAACACTAAGATAGAACAATTGAAATGAATCGTACGGCAAACGTACGAGTCGCTATGGAACATTGGATATCGCAAAGGCGCGCGCCTCGGTGCACAAGCCGCAAGAACATGGGATAATTGTACTCGGCGAGTGCCTTAGTGCACGAATCATACCGTGCCTTCGCGCACGAGTTAGAACGGCTAGAACATTGAAAGACAATAGGCGAGCGCCCTAGCGCGCAAGCCACGGACATTGAATGCTAAGGCATAGAACATCGGAATACGGTCGGAACGTGCCTACGTGCACGGGAAAATAAAAGATGGCTTCGTTGCGAAAGAATACAGTTGTGGCATAAATGTGGCGGAACTGTCGGATATGACATAATGCCTCGAAAGGTGTTCGAGACCTTCAGGTCGTTCGGTTGACGAGCATTGAGTTGAGGCATGATGCCATTGAAACATTGAAACGAAGAATGAAACGTAAGAGATAGAAAGTTAACGGAGAAATGCGAGACGATAATGCGGCATGGTGCCCTTCGGGATGTTTGAGGCCTACGGGCGTTCGTTGAGAACATTTGGGCGTTGTGCCAATTGAAATAGAGATAAGCGAACTTGCTTGGTTGTATGAAATATAAGATTCGTTGCATGGTCAAATGGACTTAAAGATATAAAAGCCCGTGCATGGGTATTCCCTCGAACGCGGCGCGCCAGGGCGCTGGGACCGTTCGGCCTAGGAGGGATTCGTTTACGGTATTGTTGGTGCACTTCATTTAGATGGGTAGCGACCGTCTGGTGAATGTGATAAGCCACTTGCTGAGATTATTTCGATGGCCTCTGATGTTGGTTAGCAATTGCACAGAGTTAACATCGTCTTATGTTTCGATTCGATAAATATAAGTCCATTCTAGCCCGAAAAGCTAGTGACCTTCATATAGATAAGGGCGATGGGTTTGGAAGTGCAAGGTATGCGTATATCCTGCATGGACGGATTCTGAATAGAAAGCACTTATAACATGACAGGAAAAACAGATAGGCGTATTCACCTTGCGTCGGTGCAAGGGCGAGTGCGTCGATATTGCTAAGTTGCGCCACGAATCAAACACGAGAATGCTTGCTTGCCTATTCAATTCGATAACATGCTTGCTATGATAACATGCTTTACGCTTTTGAATATGCCATGAAATTGACCCTAAGGAGAATATAGCAAGATCATAAGCTAAGTTGCATGATTCAACATAAATATTAAAATGTCGGTTTGGAAAGAAGATCTTTGCTTCAGTACATGCGAGGACGAACGTACTGATCCCCCACCAGCTTCATGCAGGGTGCAGGGAATGGATTGCTCGCGGCGAAGCGTTGCTTGAACGCGTTGAGGCTTGGAACGCCAAAGCGTATTGAAGCGTGCGATCGCATTGACGCTCGGACTACGCAGCTGGATTGATGCGGCCGAGATATAGAAGGCATGATGTATGGAACGGTGAAATCCTTTGTGGGCAAGAGAGAACCTGAGTGTTGTAGCCAATCTGGCAAATTCCGTTGGGCTATCGAAAGCCTTTGTAATCTGATTTTGAATATCAATAAAGTGAATCGTTTTCGTATACTCTGTTTTGCCTTTCGTTGTTAATGTTTAACTCAAAGATAACCATTTGAGAACTTGTCATCTTGCCTTGCACGAGCGCAACTCCAGGCTCGTGCGGCATCACGCCCCAGCGAGGACGATGATTCGGGTGATTCCGGGTCGGGGCGTGACAAATTGGTATCAGAGCTCTTGGCTCAATTTTCTCTGGACGCTTGCTTCATTTCAGTCTAAAAGTTGCCCACCACCAATCGAAATCACTCTTGACTCTACTCGATGCCGCACTGGATGTTCCATACAATAAGTCTAATACAAATCATGTAATTTTGCCGTGTGTTGTTTGGAAATTACATGGTGTTAGTTGGAAAAGTCGGAAAAGGTTTGTTGCTGCAAGTGCAACAAGTTGAGAGATATGAATTTGAGAATTTGTTGCCGTAGATGCAACACGTCGTAAATTGTGGTTTGAGATATTCGTTGTTTACAACGAACGATATGAGAAATGTTGGTTGCATCGATACAATGATAGTAGTGGAATGTTGCTGCAGCAATTGCCACGTGTTGATTGTAAACGATGCGTTGAAAAGAAATGAAAGTTGATATGGAATGTGTCGAACGGATTCACATATCGATTTCGAATGTGCGTTTGCGATGAAAAGCGGTAAGTCAATATCGAATGTGTTGAAACGGATTTGAGCATTGACTTTGAACGTCGGAAAGGAAATGTTGCACGATGTGCAATGCGTATCAAGAATAAATCGAAGCACGAGGTGCGGTAAATATCGGAAATAAATCGTTGCACGATGTGCAATGCGTATTGAGAGTAAAATATTGCACGTGGTGCAACGTATGTCAAAAAGTAAAAATTATTGCACGTGGTGCAACGCGTATCAAAGTAATCGCTGCACGAAGTGCAATGGATATCGAGAATGAAATTTTGCACAAGATGCAACGGAAGAAAATAAAAGTTATAAATCGAGAAACGAAATCGGTTCGGTTGCGCGCCGAACTTGCGTTGGCAAATGAATGCATTGGCCGAGTTGCGTCGGATTTTGATTAATCAAAGTTACGGTTGTGATCAAGCACGATCACTGCGGAAATCGTGAGTCGGAAGAGATCGTTGGTTCGTAAAGAGTACGTTGCGACGGAAGTAACTTAATTTCTGGGTGGTATATGGCATACCACCGATGCAATGAATGGCTCGATTCCGAGTGGTATATGCAATACCACTTGTGCGATAAATTGCATCGACGTTTTGTGAGAATTGCGGAAGGTTTGTCCGCAACGGACGGGATAGCACCGAGACTCGATTGAGAATTTGTACGACGACATGTTGATGCAAGTGTTCTTCGATGATCGGTTAGAACGGTAAGGCGGGATTTGTAACGTTGAATGATACGTCGATTGAAAATTTATGTGTCGGTCGAATGACGGGAACTAGCGAAACGATTATGCCTTGAGGCAACAATCGGATCGACGGGATAGGAAACTCGAAACGTTGAAATCGAACCGCACGACTTGCGATCCCGATTGAAATGTTGGGCGAGACGAATCGAATCGTACGACTTGCGATTTTGATAAAGAATGTTGGACGATGCGAATTGTAATCGAATCGCACGATGTGCGATTTCGGTCAGAAAGTCGGTTGACGCGAGTAATCGTGCCTAAGAAATAGTTGGTTATGTTACGGCGAAACTCATTTGAGTACGACTGAAAACACGCAAAACTTAGAGGGCGAGATCGTATGACTTGAGGGTTCGATGTTGGATAATCGGTAACTCAGTTACGCGATCAAAGTATAGCGGGATGCGGCAAATCGGAGAACGAGTCGATGCGTATGGAAAAGTTCATTGCGAACTTGAATGTATGCGATACGAGCTAAGTTGACGTTGAAACGGATTCAAAGTTGACCTTACGTTATCGAAATGGATACGGCGTATCGAGATCGATACGTAAGGAAACGTAAGCGATGTGAGAATACAAAATAGAGTGTGCCTCGTGCTATGAAATTTTGTAAGTAACGATACGAGATTGAAACGAACTGGTTGATCATGAACTTTGTGATTTATCAAAGACGAGACTATAAGTCATCGACGATTGCTCGATGCGTATAGCATCTCGTGTGACGACCGCGAAATAAGATAGACTCGAACTCAATACGAGTAGATGTTTCGTAAATTGCGGAATCATCGACGGCAATGCATGACTGTACTCAGAGGATAGTTGCGCATTAGTTGCGCCGATAGAAATGGTTTTGTCCGGAATTGGAAAGTCGCGTAGAAATCGTCGGAACGTGATTTGGCTCCGAAATAAGATATAGCATGGTTCGTAGTAAACTGTCCTTCGGTGATGATCCACAATTATCGAGCGTAGCTTCGGGGCAGCTGACCCTAGAAGACTTGACCGCCAAATCAAATTGAATGCTGCAGACCGTAAGATGACCCATGCGATATCGCATATGAGATTGCATCGATAACAAATACAAGATGGTGCATGTTGACGATAAGTCTAGGCGATCGAGAATTGTTGGAACAACTTTCGATTGAGAATGATATAGTTAGATTTGAGTATTTGTCGGATGAATATTTGAATGGTTATGTTGGTCGACGATGGAACTTGAAATTCACCAACGAACTTGGTGATTCGGATAGGCGATTGCGAGATTCGTGCGATGCACGAGAGAGAACGATAAGAGAATGACTTACGAGTCATGTCGTTAGATTCGGATTCACCTTGCAATTGAGCTTGCGTGAATCGAAATTAAGTTCGATGTGGCAAGACGGATAAGTTGGGAATTTAGCTAGTGAATTCCTACTCGTTAGGAAATCGAACGTAAGGCGTGTCGTAAAGACCTCGTGTCAAGGCGATCGTTGTCTTGAGCACTGTCGCCTTGATGTAAACTGTTGTGTCGGATAGATTGTGGCCTTTGTGCAATGTCAATTTAAACTTGCGTCGGAAGAAGCTGAGCACGGTGTCTAGGTAAGTCACCTAGCGGGCGTAGTCCTGAATGTTGATGCTTTTGCAAGTCAACTAAAGAGAATCATGTCGAGATAGGATACGAAGTAAAACATCGAAAATTGTTGGATAGTGACGTCGAACACAAGGCGTTGCGGAGACTCGTTGTGATCGGATGCGCGACGGCTTAACGCGACGCGTAGAATTGATAGTCCCGATGAAACACACAAAGTGAGAAATGCGATTTTTGAATCGTATCGTATGCCTTAACTTTTGTTGGCGAATCGCGTATGTATCAATATGCATGTGTGGTAGAATTGCAAGAACAAGTAATAGAGCCAAGTCCGATCGAGAATACGAGATGGCAAATAATTGAGAATAAGAGTTACGTGTTTGCATTGTTCCGATATCTTACAACTGAGCTTGGCTGAAATGCATATATTGGTGGGACGCCTAAAATATGTGTATGATTCCAAACTAAGTTGTACGATCCAAACGATAGTGAGACGAGATCGTGGAACGATCTAATGAAACCCTTGGAAATTTAGTATTGGTTTCGGTTCGGGACGAACCTTGTTTTGAGTGGTATATTCTGTAATGCCCCGCTCCGCACGGTACATTATGCTGAGTTAACCTATCAACGCCACGGGCGTGGCTCGATAGAGAGTTAAACGTAGTGCGTGTCGAACACTAAGATAAAACAATTGAAATGAATCGTACGGCAAACGTACGAGTCGCTATGGAACATTGGATATCGCAAAGGCGCGCCTCGGTGCGCAAGCCGCAAGAACATGGGATAATTGTACTCGGCGAGTGCCTTAGTGCACGAACCATACCGTGCCTTCGCGCACGAGTTAGAACGGCTAGAACATTGAAAGACAATAGGCGAGCGCCCTAGCGCGCAAGCCACGGACATTGAATGCTAAGGCATAGAACATCGGAATACGGTCGGAACGTGCCTACGTGCACAGGATAATAAAAGATGGCTTCGTTGCGAAAGAATACAGTTGTGGCATGAATGTGGCGGAACTGTCGGATATGACATAATGCCTCGAAAGGTGTTCGAGACCTTCAGGTCGTTCGGTTGACGAGCATTGAGTTGAGGCATGATGCCATTGAAACATTGAAACGAAGAATGAAACGTAAGAGATAGAAAGTTAACGGAGAAATGTGAGACGATAATGCGGCATGGTGCCCTTCGGGATGTTCGAGGCCTACGGACGTTCGTTGAGAACATTCGGGCGTTGTGCCAATTGAAATAGAGATAAGCGAACTTGCTTGGTTGTATGAAATATAAGATTCGTTGCATGGTCAAATGGACTTAAAGATATAAAAGCCCGTGCATGGGTATTCCCTCGAACGCGGTGCGCCAGGGCGCTGGGACCGTTCGGCCTAGGAGGGATTCGTTTACGGTATTGTTGGTGCACTTCATTTAGATGGGTAGCGACCGTCTGGTGAATATGATAAGCCACTTGCTGCGATTATTTCGATGGCCTCTGATGTTGGTTAGCAACCGCACAGAGTTAACATCGTCTTATGTTTCGATTCGATAAATATAAGTCCATTCTAGCCCGAAAAGCTAGTGACCTTCATATAGATAAGGGCGATGGGTTTGGAAGTGCAAGGTATGCGTATATCCTGCATGGACGGATTCTGAATAGAAAGCACTTATAACATGACAGGGAAAACAGATAGGCGTATTCACCTTGCGTCGGTGCAAGGACGAGTGCGTCGATATTGCTAAGTTGCACCACGAATCAAACACGAGAATGCTTGCTTGCCTATTCAATTCGATAACATGCTTGCTATGATAACATGCTTTACGCTTTCGAATATGCCATGAAATTGACCCTAAGGAGAACATAGCAAGATCATAAGCTAAGTTGCATGATTCAACATAAATATTAAAATGTCGGTTTGGAAAGAAGATCTTTGCTTCGGTACATGCGAGGACGAACGTACTGATCCCCCACCAGCTTCATGCAGGGTGCAGGGAATGGATTGCTCGCGGCGAAGCGTTGCTTGAACGCGTTGAGGCTTGGAATGCCAAAGCGTATTGAAGCGTGCGATCGCATTGACGCTCGGACTACGCAGCTGGATTGATGCGGCCGAGATATAGAAGGCATGATGTATGGAACGGTGAAATCCTTTGTGGGCAAGAGAGAACCTGAGTGTTGTAGCCAATCTGGCAAATTCCGTTGGGCTATCGAAAGCCTTTGTAATCTGATTTTGAATATCAATAAAGTGAATCGTTTTCGTATACTCTGTTTTGCCTTTCGTTGTTAACGTTTAACTCAAAGATAACCATTTGAGAACTTGTCATCTTGCCTTGCACGAGCGCAACTCCAGGCTCGTGCGGCATCACGCCCCAGCGAGGACGATGATTCGGGTGATTCCGGGTCGGGGCGTGACAATCCGGACTACTGGATCATACGTGTCAAAGTAGTCAATCTCCTGCTTCTGAGAAAACCCCTTGGCTACCAACCTAGCCTTGAACTTGTCAATAGCTCCGTCTGCTTTCATCTTCTTCTTGAAGATCCATTTGCATCCGATGGGTTTCGCTCCTTCAGGAAGATCAACCAACACCCAAGTGTTATTTGAGGTGATAGAATCAATTTCATTGTCAATCGCCTCCTTCCAGAAAACCGCGTCTCTGGTCTTCATCGCCTCATTATAGGTAAGCGGATCAGCTTCCACATAATATGTGACAAAGTCACTTCTGAAGTCCTTCGGCCTCCTCATATGCTTAGCTGACGGCTCAGCTTGTTCTGGTTCAATCGTTGTTTCAACATCTTCTTGGACCACATCTCCATTGAAGACTTCAGTTTCTGGCGCACCCTTATTGTTCTCCGGTACATCCGCAAGAACAATATTCTTGTGCGTTGCAAATTTGTCTTCAAAATATTCTGCGTCGCGAGATTCAATGATATGATTTGACTCAATATCAAGAAATCTCCGAGCATCACTCTTCTAGGCATACCCCAAGAAGATTGTCTTAGTAGTCCTTGTCCCAAGCTTCTGAATCTTCAGATCTGGAAGCTTGACATATGCCAGACACCCCCACACTCGAATGACATTCAAGTTAGGTCTGACCTTGAACCAGAGTTCATGAGGAGTAATGTCTGAAGTTGCATGAGGCACTCTATTTAGAATAAAAGTGGCCGTCAATGCAACTTCTTCCCAGTAGCACTTAGGAAGACCCGTAGTCAACAACATTGAGTTAATCATTTCTGTTAACGTTCTGTTCTTCCTCTCTGCTACTCCGTTTGATTGAGGAGAGTACGGAGCTGTAGTCTCATTGACAATTCCATGTTCTTTGCAGAACGATGCGAATTTATGAGACCTGTACTCTCCATCTCGATCACTTCTTATTCTTTTGAGTTGATGTCCAGTCTGCCGCTCAGCTTCGGCTCTGAACTCCTTGAACTTCTCGAATGCTTCGTCTTTAGCCTTCAGCAAGTAGACGAACGCATACTTTGAGAAGTCATCGATGAAGGTTATGAAATACTTCATCCCGGCCTTTGTAGAGAACTGTTTGAAGTCACAGATATCGGAGTGTACCAACTCCAGAAGATCTGTACTTCGATTAACCCGAGGAAAGGGTTTCCTTGTGATCTTTGTTTGAGCACAAACTTCACATTTCTCTACCTTACCCCCACACTTGGAGATAAGTCCTAGACTAGACATTCTGTTTATTCGTTTACAATGAACATGTCCTAGCCTATTATGCCACAACTCAAGAGTATAAGCAGAAGGAGTGATTGCATTAATTACATTAATTACATTGGACTGATTCATAAGCTGAATCTTGAACATTCCTTCGGTATAAAAAGCTTTTCCGAAATATGTTTCCTTGATAGACATCACCATCTGGCCAGCATTGATGTCCATCCTGAGGCCTGCGTTGCATAGTAGGCCTCCTGAGATCAGGTTCTTGGCGATAGTAGGTACGTGCTTCACGCCTTGAAGCGTCAGAGACTTCCCCGAAGTCAGCTTCAACACCACCGTCCCGATCCCGAGCACTTCAGCTTGTGCCTGGTTCGCCATCATAACTACTTCAGAAGTAGGTGTGTAGGTGGTGAACCACTCCTTACTGGAGCAGACATGGCAGGAAGCTCCAGTGTCTACCCACCAGTCAGAGTCAGTCCTTACCGCATCAACCTGCACAATCATAGCAACAACGTCAGTGATCATAGATACCTTACTAGGCTCTCCTTGTTCTGATTGCTTGGTCTTTGCATTCATTCTTGAAGTGACCCTTCTTGCCACACTTGAAACAAGGCATCTGAGACTTTGCCTTCTTTCGCTTGAAGGAAGTCCCCTTCACGTTCAGATTGTTAGGGTCCTTCTTCTTGCTGTGGAAAGCCACCTGCTTTCCCCTTGGTTCCTTGGTATGAACCAGATTGGCGTTAGCCAATTGCTTGGACAGTGCGTCCACCTTCAGTTGAGCCCGCATCTGGTCCTCAACATAGATTTCCTGTAAGAGATCTTCAAGGCCGATCTCAAGCTTCTTTCTATGCATATTTGCATAGAACTTACTCCACCCAACGGGGAGCTTTGAGACAATCCCTCCAACCACAAAATTGTCGGGGAGGGGCATCGCCTCGTCTTCCAACTTTTGTCGCAGTTTCAGAAATTTTTTTACCTGCGGCAACATGGACTTCTCGTCCTCAAAGAGCCATTTGTGATTTTTTTTCAACCACAAATATCTTGCTCCTGTTTTTGTCTTCTTCGTACAGTTTCTCCAGAGATTCCCATATATCTCTGGCAATTGGTTTTTTACTGTAAGATTCTGCTAGAGAATCCTCCATAGCATTCAGGATAAGCAGCCTGCAAATACTATTTTTCCTTCTCCACTTGGCCTGAAGTTTAGTAGCCGCAGTGATTGCAGCAGCAGACCCAGTATCTGGAACAGTAGGTTCCTCTTCAAGAAACACGTGATCAACGTCTCTGAGTTGAAGAGTGAGATAAACCTTCCTCTTCCAGACTTGATAATGCTCTCCATCAAACTTTTCTAACTTACAGAAGTCAGTATTGAGGAGTGAAGCATTAAAGTTTTCCATCGTAGCAATAAAGCTTTGAGATTGTTAGTGCCGGGACACAATTTTTCGATGGAAAACACTTGAGAATATGAAACGATTGTAAAGACAATGTTTCAAATCAATACTTCAAGGAAGGTGATCATGAATTACGAGAATCTAAAAAGATTTCGTAATCAACAGCAATCGATCGTAGTACTTCTAAAAAGAAGATACAATCAGAATTACTGGCAACAATGAAGAAGGTGACTGGCGAAAGATGGAAGAACTCCTGCTGGGGTGAATAATCAACGTCGCTCAAAGCTTTATTCGCCCTACACGAACAACTTCCAGGAACCAGCAAGTTCGTCGGAGAACTTGGAACACTCCTGCTCTTCTGACTCCTCGGATGGACACGAACTCCCGTGCAAAAGCAATGCTGGTGCGGCGCCTTTCCTCTCTCTCGAAGGCTGCTGGAATTCGCAAGCAAATTCCGATCAGAACTGTGTTAAAGAACACTTCTGAATTCTTTGTTTACTTGTGTTAAAAAACACTTCGTAAACTTTCTGTGGTGGCTTCTATTACTTATATATATCTAGTCTTGTGAGAGAGAGGATGCCTTATATAGGCCCTGTAGCAACTGCTCGGTTGCCACAAAGTTAGGGTCGTGGTAAAAACTACTCCGAACATGTAGCAACCGTCCAGAACGTGCAAACACACGTTCTGCTGCAAGTTGCGACAACTGCGCGCACCCTACGCTCCTTACACTCCGCGCGACAGAGCGCGCACTGAGCTGCGCACACTGCACGCATTGTGCACTGAGCCACTTGTCCCAACCTGCGCCACTGCGCGTACTGCGCCACTGCGCAACCTGCGCGACCTGCGCGACCTGCGCCACCTTGCGCCACTCGCGCAGCCAGCGCACTATGCGCAACCTGTCGCGCACCCTGGTTGAGCGCAACTAAAGCGCACTATGCGCCTAGCGACGATGCTGACGTGCTAAGTGCAAAGTGCGCCAACAAAACGCCACATTACGCCTCATGAGCCCATGAGCCCGAGTCCGAGTCCGAGTCGCTAAGCCCCTCCCATGGAAATAAATTTTCCAAGAGCAAAAAGCATGAATGCTTTTTGTTGTTGATTTAGCCTTTTTCCCATTAGAAAAATAACCCCACATGGCACACCCATGTGCACCTCCACACCACATGTGCATCTCTAAACTAGCAAAGCTAATATATAGAGATACAAGTCCTTTGGTCTAGCCGATGTGGGACTAAAATTCACTTTGAAAAAGACTAAAACCCAACAGAAGTTGCCAGTGGGTAGAAGTCCTGCACTTTTATCAGTTCTTCAGCTTGCCCTCGTGGTTCAACTTCACATCCAGGCCCCTAAACAAAATAACAGAAAATGATCAAAGTATTAGTCAGTTTCTTTGGGACTTTAAGGAAGCAACAAATTTGTTTATCTAGATTACTCGACAATTTTAACTGAGCTTGATGACTGCCAGGCTCTAAAGGATATTCCTAGGGTTGTAATATGTTCTGGCTTATTGTCTCGCAAAGCTGAATCGTGGTATGGCCTTACTGGTTCAGTTTCCAAGGTTCCATGCATACATCATGAAATTCTGATTCTATTTAAAATTCTAAAAGCTAACGCATTAGCTATGTCTTCCCTTTAACAACTCTGATCATTTTCTTTTGTTGACAAGTGCCACAGAAGCATCTCAGTTTTTGCGTTTTGTGAAACTGGTGTTGGCGCATCAATAAGAAAGAAGCCTCTGTATTTTCCTGCTTGTACCATACTTTGTATTTATCAAGACGGAACTTAGAGAAATTTGGACCTTTTGCACCAATCGGATTCTTAAGTGTCACTAGAAACTTTGGTGGTAATTTTTTATTTATCCTCGTCTCTTTCATGAAATGAAATTTGGCATCGTAATCTTAAAATGAAATTTTCCTATAAATTCAGATTTAAGATGCTCTTCATTTCACTTAGTTTCACGTTCCACAGTGTCCTCTCTCTTCTCGTCTTAAAGAATGATTTACACTAGTTGCTGTGCCACTATGCTATGTGCTCCTTTTTCAACCTTTCAGATAGGTGACTTTGAAATCTCAGATACATAGATGTTTTTGAGATTCATGTGTATGATTTAGCAAATAACTTATCCCAGTCTTCATTGAAGTTGATTTGCAGAAGAAGAAACTGATCCAGATATGATTCCTACCAAATATAACATAAGGAGGGCACTATATTGGCTTGTACATGGTTGTCAGCCAGGAGATTCACTAGTATTCCACTACTCTGGCCATGGTTCACAACAAAGAAACTACAACGGGGAAGAGCTAGACGGCTATGACGAAACCCTTTGCCCGATGGACTTTCAAACACAAGGAATGATTGTCGACGATGAGCTTAATGCAACCATTGTTAGACCACTTCCTCACGGGGTTAAGCTTCATGCCATCATAGATGCTTGCCATAGTGGCACCATGCTAGATCTTCCATTTCTTTGCAGAATGGACAGGTTAGTAACTTCAATAGTTTCATGATTTCTTTTTTTTTTTTGCTTTACAACTGATATAATTTTGGAGAAAAACAGACCCTGGACGATTTATACTGCCAAAAATTCAGTATTAACTGCCAAGAACAGACCCTGTGCTGATTATATGCCCAAAGGTAGCCCTTGGGCGGTACAAACCACCTAGTCTGTCTTTGGTTGGTTTAACATGCCCATAAATTCCTAAGTGGATTGTAGTTGGAAACATATAGATAACTCTATCTATTATCTATTGTTAAAATATAATCAATGAATAAAAAATAATGTTTCTCGGGGCGTTGCCCCAACTCTCCTTTCTTCTATATTTTCCACCATGGATTATGTGCTCTTTTCAAATTGTGTGGTGTCAAGGTGTGGTAGTTAGGTTAGGCATCCACCCCATGTAATATTATCGACGTTCTTTGTCACCTTTGGAATCCTTCCAGCCAAACTCCTTCCTTCAAGCGGGATTACAAGTTGTTTAATGTCAAGTACTCTCTTATGCTAATACGTAAATAGGAAATCCACGTTATGATAGAAGGAACAAAAAGATGCTTGCTAGGGTCAATATGTTAGTATATTAGAGTTCTTCTCTCTCTCTCTCTCTCTCTTTTAATTTTCCTTTCGTGAATGGTCAAGGAAACTGAGCCCCAAATGTCGTATCATCCAGTATCAATAGAGACCAATAACTGAGTGGACATGCCCAAATGAGATGATACGGCCGATACATATCGTATCGATATCGACTGATAGTTTGAACCTTGCTTGATAGCTGTCCCATGGAATTTATTTGGAAGCTATTGCATGGAGTCTGGTTTAGGAGATCACAAGTATTATTGGTTCAACTATTAGCATGCTTAGATGCAATCTCCAGAGTCTGGATCATAATATCCGATGAGTTGAAACAGGTACTAACTTGGCTACTTGATATTTGATACAAACATTTATAGGGAAGAGATGGTGTTAAAATACCTAGCCAACTTCTATTTGAGGTTGAAACGAAGTTTCTTGTGGGCACACTATAGACTCCTGTTAGGGAGCATAAGTGCATTAGTCGGTTATATGACGGTGATACTTGAGGGTATGATCTTTATCCTTTTTTTAGTAGTCAATCGAGGGGATGTATGAAAATGGTAATTGAGGGCAGTTTACAAAATATTTTTAACATGATATAATAGTAAGTAATAAACTAATGTCTTTGCTGTTTAGGGAAAAAAATGAAATACTTTTGAGGACCATGGATGTTTTTCCTGGACATTTGATGCAATTTTATGCCAAATGGACAGATGAACTACCTTTTTGTTTAGCTTAACTAAGAAACACTTTTTTTTTTTTATAATAATGTAGGAATGGACAGTATGTCTGGGAAGATCATCGCCCAAGATCTGGTACTTGGAAAGGTACAAATGGTGGGGAAGCCATTTCATTTAGTGGATGTGATGACAATCAAACATCTGCAGATACCTCGGTAACCTCTTTTAACTCAACTCATGATCTAGAACATTTCCTAGCGTATTGTTTTTTATTGAAAGGCTAACATGAAATGGGAGAAAATGCATTCTTTTAGAGTCCAAACCAACAAACCATAGATTATGTGCAATATTGGTGGATCTTGGTTGTGTTATTGGTTCATGTCTGTGCTTTCCTATTTATCAACAAAAAAACAAAAATCAAAACAATGGATTTATTCTACTTAGGTGTGTATATCAATTGAATTTTCCTTGCGAAAATCTTGCTAACTTACTTAAAAGGTCTAGGAGCCTTTTAAAGAACCATAAACTACTTGTGGTAAAATAGTCGACTCATCTGTGATGAAATAATCTTCAGACCTGTTCTAGATAACCAAATAAGTCCCTATTAGTAATTATCATATTTCAAGTCCTTGCCATTGCACCAAAAGCCTCAGTTTGGAAACTGGAGCAATGTGTCCTGCTCCCAAAGAGTTCTCACTCCCCTTGATACAGTTATCTACATTTAGCCATAAACAACACTTACACCTGCATAGTTCTGAACCATTAGAAATTGGAGGTTTTAAGCCATGAAAATGATGAAAATAAAGAAAAGAAGGAAATTATGCATCAAATTTTGTTTACTTTCTCTTCGATAGAAAAAGACTAAAAAAAGAGAATAAAGATGAGAAGAGATTATTTTCTTTTGATTCGGTGAAGGAATTGTAGTAACTCTAGAAAGAGAAAGGGGGGAGGGGGTGTTGAATAGGATAATAAAATTTCTACCACAATAAAGCAATGTAAAGGGAATTTAAAAGATAGAGAGCAAGAAATCGAACACCTGATGTATCCTGGTTTCCTCCGCGAGGACAGTCGAGTCCCGGAACTCTCTCCGACTTTAATTCACTATTTGAGTAAATAGTACAACACGAGCTTTGATCCGAAGACTCGTCAACTTCTTACACACGAGTTTTGATCCGAAGGCTCGTCAACTTCTTACACACGAGTTTTGATCCGAAGGCTCGTCAACTTCTTACACACGAGCTTTGATCCGAAGACTCGTCAACTTCTTTTACAAGAAAGGATTTTGATCTTCGAGCACACTTGGAAGATCAATGTTACAATCCTTGAACAACTCTAACACTTTGGTGGATGACAAATTAAAGCTTTGTAGAGTAATATAAAAAGGCTCTTTGGTAGTTGAAAAAAAATATCGCTCGAGTAGATAACCATTAATGAAAAAGAGAGGAGACTATTTATACAAATCCAAAGGCATAAAGCAGTTTTAGCAGATGATCGAAAAATCTGTCGAATTTCTGCGGAAATTCGACGGTCTTCCGTAGTCGATAGTAACAGATATTAGTGTATCCGTTGGATTGCATTAAATGCAATGTAAGGAGTCGTTGGATCAAAACAGACAGTTGTGCAATTCGTATCATTCGGCGGTATTCTGCAGAAGTTAGACGAATGATCCGGATGGACCAAAAAAAACTTGTTGTTTCCATTCATATCTTCCGGCGGTATTCCGCAGAAGTCCGACTGATGATCCAGATGGAACACAGAAAGCTTGTTGTTTCCATTCGGATCTTCCGGCGGTATTCTACGAAAATCCGGCGGACGATCCGGATGGACCACAGAAAACTTGTTGTTTCCATTCAGATCTTCCGGCGGTATTCCGCGAAAATCCGACGGATGATTCGTAGGGATCCAAGGTTCTAAACGGCGGTTGGCGGATGCGCGGCGGAGAGAGTCCGCCTATCACCTATGCATCGCCTAGAGACCGCCTAGGCGGTCGATACATTTTGAACATTTTTTACTATTTTACCATTGTTTTTTGCATAATATGCATATTTTAAGAGTGTTCCATGCAAAACTAAGTTGTAGAACGGAGATTTATAAAGTTTTAGTTTTGTAAAAGTGAACCATAGGCCCATAATGCTTACAAAACCTTTTTCTCCAAAATATCTTGTTAGGTATTGCTCGCCTACGCGCCCGCCTATGCTGTCTTACCTCCACCTATGCCGCCAATCTCCGTTGGCCGCCTACTCCACCGCCTACCGAAAAGCGGTGCGAAGAGAGACCGCCTACCGTCTAGGCGGGCTAGGCGGCCACCATTTAAAACACTGTAGGGACCACAAAAAGCTTGTTGTTTCTATTCGGATATTCCAGCGGTATTCCGCAGAAATCCAGCGGATGATCCGCTTCTTCAAAAATACAATGCCAATGATTTTAGAAGGTTTAGCTTTTAGTTTTGTCATCCACTAAGGTGTTTACAAGGTTTCCTAGACACTTATAAACACAGAGTACTGGGAATGAACGTGCTTCTGATCTTGAATCTTTGAGTATGTCTTTGAGATATTGCAATTCCGCATTCTATGTTCTTTTGATCTTTTGCGACGTCTTGAGACTAGTTGTTGCTTCTTCTTTTTGTGTCCATATATCTGTGGAGAAATCTGACTAAAACAGTATGGAGGTTAATTATAGTCAATTTATCAAAATCATTGATGTGCTAACAGGAATAAGTTAGCATAAACCTTTCCATGGTTAATTTCTAGACAAATTTATCATTTCCAAAAATAACCAATTTATGACTTGTTTTTTTTCTTTCCTTTGGTTTCATTTCCTAACAAGCAACCAATTTACGACTTGTGTTTTTCTTTCCCATGGAGGAAGCAGTTGGCCTAACTAACTTCTGGGTTGATTGAATTGAGCAGGCCCTCTCGAGGAACACATCAACAGGTGCAATGACATTCTGTTTCATCAAAGCCATTGAGCAGGGGCATGGAGACACTTATGGAAGCATACTCAATGCCATGCGGTCAACCATTCGTAACACCAGTGGCGCAACAGCAGGAGGTCCAATCACTTCGCTCCTTTCCATGCTGCTGACTGGTGGCAGCTTGGGTGCACTGAAACAGGTATTTTTTCACACGTCCCCGTACAAAAACTGTTAGCTGTATGCTAGCAAAAGCTCAAAAACCTTGTTTCTTTGTCCATTACATATTCCAACGGCTACTTCCCTTTCAATGTCCAAAACGGCCACATTCAATTTGCACATTCAATTTGCAAACGGCTCCTCTCTTAAATTTTCAGCTATCAATGTTCTCATTTAGCCCCATTCATTTCATTGGGTATAGAGTTGCCTATATAATGCATTGTTTTCTTCTTCTAAGGACACGTTGAAAATCCTAAAAAAAAAACTCTTTGAAAATCTCGTCATTCCGAACCTCCTCCGTTCTTCTTTTTTGCTCTAGGCAGAGCAAAGTCGAGGGTCACCCTCTCTTCGTCGTGTGCGACAAGGAGATTCCGGTGGAGCGAGGATTTTACCACTAGGAGCGTTCGGATACGGTCTGCACATAGACCCGGACTAACTCTTAGGGCAGTGCTACGTGCGCGACTTCCCTGGAGGCCGGTAACATTTACATATTTTATTTTGTTTGCAGATTTTTAAGTAAAGAATATTGAAGAAATTCCAACATTCTAAGAGAGAGTTAAAATTATTTTCAGAATTTCTTTTTACTGCTAAACGTTAAGTTTTCCTCTTTCTTAATGTTCCAATTTGTTACTGTTAAATTCATGAAAGCAAATAATGCTCAACATTAATGAATAGTAACGTTTCATTGGTTAATGCTAATGTTAAAAAAATATTGCTTGGTCAAATACTTACTACTCTTAAGTTTTAATCATTCAAACTTTTCTACCGCTACTGTTAGCAACATTAGTTGCTAAAGTTTGCTACTGTTAACTTACATAAAAAAATAAAAAAATAAAAATATTGCTACAGTTTCTTAGCGATTGTTGCTGTTAAATTGTTAAGCTAGTGCAAACATTTTGTTAAGTCTCACATTTCTTAGCAAGTTCTCTACTTTCAATTTGTTAACAATTTTCCTTATAAATTTGCTACAGTTTCAACATTTGCTTTATAAAATAAAAATAAAAATTTCTTAATAAAATATTCATTACATCTTAGTTAGATTTTATTAGACAATTTTATTATATAATTGCCCTATTTTAAATAGCATATTATTTAACAAATCTTAGTTAGATTTTGTTAAAGAAATTGCTACTTTTTGTTAAATAATTATTACATCAGTTACATATATACTATTATTAGTTATATAACAATTGCTGCTTCATAAGTCTGTTTCTAGAAATTGACACCTTAGACAAACATTATTGTTTTACTACATCTTGTCAATACTAGTTGAATAGTTTCTTTTACTCAATATTTCAATCTAGGTTAAATCAAACAATTAATTGATTTAGTAAAATTTTTTTAATTTTAAAGTTTTAAAGTAGAGATTTGTTTGGGAACAAACCGAAAGGGCCCTTTTGTCAACAAGACGAAAATTCGTGTAAGCGACCGGTACTTAAGTGTTCCTAGTGAATCACCGCTTGCTGGGATCCGGCCCCTACAGCTAACCCAACCTTATCAAAACTTGAAAAACAAAAATTTTGAAAGTAGATTACTAAAATCATTTTAATTGTTAATTTTAGCTTAAAGCCAACTTATTGAGTAAATTCAAACTTTTACAGACCTTTAGAAATCATGTCTGCCAAAGAAGAGACCTTTACTGCAAAGCCCGCTAAATTCAATGGCACATATTTCAAGAGGTGGCAGAGCCAGATGAAATTTTGGCTTACCACTTTAGGCCTGATTTCTGCCATCGATGGGTCAACGCCCATCTCAAATGATTCTGATGAGACTGAGTCTAACGTAGGGGTTTCCAAGTCCTCTTCTACCAAACCCAAGACCCCTAAGGAAATAGACTACCATTGCTTTCACAGAATCTTAAGCGCTATGTCGGAGTCACTCTACGACATATTTTTTGAGTATAAAAGCGCTAAAGAACTCTGGGATGCTTTGGAAGATGAATATGGTTGTAATGATGCTGGAATTGATAGATTCAATTCTTCCACATTCAACCGATATGTCATGGTAGATAACAAACCTATCAATGACTAAATTCATGAATTTCAAGAACACCTTAGACATGTTCAAGCCAAGGGATCATTCTTTTCCACTGAACACAAAATAGGATGTTTGATAGACAAACTCCCTCCATCTTGGTCTAAAGTGGCAAAGGATCTACTACATCTACAAGGATCTATTACATACTCTCAAGCTATACAGAGAATTAGAACAGAAGAGGAATATAGGTCCAAGACCAAAGCTAGGTCAAATGCCACAGCTAGGGTAAACCTTGTAGAAAGCCATGTAAAATCTAAGTCAAACAACCATCTCAAATCCAAGAAAAACTCCTTCAAAAAGAAGCAGAGTTTTCAACCTCCTCACCAAAACCATCACCACCAAAACCCTCAACCCCCAAAACCTAGAAATTTTGGTCAGACTCAGGATCAAAGGAGATTTTGTTTTGTGTGTGGTAGAACCAACCATACAGCCATCAACTGCTTCCAAAGGAAGAAAGAACCTATCCAGAACTCCTTCAAAGGAAAAGACAAGCCAGAGGCTAACATGATTCTGAATGGGTCTTCCAGCTCCTTCAGGTCTGTAAGCTTTCAACCTGTAGTAAACCTGTCTTTCCATTCTGATGATTGGTGGTTGGATTCTGGAGCTAATGTTCATGTTTTATTTGATCGCTCATGTTTTTCAACCTATCAAGAATCAGGTGGAGGAGGCGTGACTCTAGGAGATGGCTCAACGGCACAAATTGTAGGAAGAGGAATAATAGATCTGAAGATGACATCAGAAAAAATTCTAGCTACCTCTTCATGATGTGCTTCATGTGTCGTCTGTCAGAAGAAATCTTGTTAGTGGATCCCTCCTTGTAGCCTCAGGATACAAAATTGTAATGGAGGCCAATAAAGTAGTTTTATCTAAGAATAATTTGTTTGTGGGGAAAAGATTTGTGAAAGATGGATTATTTATTTTAAGTACTATGAATAAAAGTTCAAATCCTTCTTTTGTCGCAAATGTTGAATCATCAAATGTTTGGCATGGTAGATTAGGTCATGTGAACTTAGGATCTATTAAAAGGATGATGAACTTAGATCTCATCCCTAAGACTCCTATAGATGATGAACACAAATGTGAGATTTGTGTTCAAGCCAAACACACTAGATTACCTTTCAAATATGTCTATAGAGATTCTGAACTCCTAGAACTTATCCATAGTGATGTTTGTGATTCCAATAGGATTTTGACCCGAGGCGGTAGAAAATACTTTGTTACTTTTATAGATGACCATTCAAAGTATTGTTACACCTATCTCCTTAAGACCAAAGATGAAGTTCTAGACAGATTCAAGGTCTATAAATCTAAAGCTGAGAACCAGCTAGATAGAAAGATTAAGATCCTTAGATCAGATCGTGGTGGAGAGTATACCTCAAATGATATGACTAACTAACTTATGTGAAGAACATAGAATTATTCATGAGGTAACTGCTCCTTATTCACCACAGTCCAACGGAGTTGCTGAAAGAAAGAATCGCACTCTGTTAGACATGGTCAATGCCATGCTTCTCAGCTCAGGTGCTCCTGATAATCTTTGGGGAGAAGCCTTATTGTCAGTCTATTATATTCTTAATAGGATACCCAGTAAGACTAATGATAAGACACCATATGAGTTATGGAAATGTCGAACCCCTATGATTAATTATCTCAAAGTTTGGGGATGTCTGGCTAAAGTAGGAATTCCTGAACCCAAAAAGAGGAAGATAGGACCTAAGACAGTAGATGCTATGTTCATAGGATATGTCCTAGATAGTAATGCCAATAGATTTCTTGTAACTCATTCTGAAGTAAATGAAATCTCTAATAACACAATTATAGAAGCTAGAGATGCAGTTTACTTTGAGAATATCTTTCCCTTCAAGGATAGAAACCCTTCATCTTCCTCTGACCCTTCTCTTACTCCATCTATTAGTTCTCATGATCAATTACCTAGTTCTCAACCTGAACAAGTCATAGAACCTAGAAGGAGTAAAAGAGAAATGATTGAAAAGAACTTAGGAGAAGGATTCTTCACATTTTTAATAGAGGGTGATCCTTCAACTTATGAAGAAGCCATATCCTCTCCTGATGTCCCGTTCTGGAAAGAAGCTATTAACAATAGTATAACTCTATTATGGAGAATAATACTTGATTTTTAGCAGACCTTTCTTTAGGTAGCAAACCCATAGGTTGTAAGTAGATCTTTAAAAAGAAACTTAGAGCCGATGGTACTATAGAGAAATATAAAGCTAGGCTAGTAGCCAAAGGGTTTACCTAGAAAAAGGGATTAGATTACTTTGATACCTATTCTCCTGTTGCTAGGATTTCGTCTATTAGAACTCTCCTAGCCTTAGCTTCCATTCATGACTTGTTGATCCATCAAATGGATGTAAAGCCAACATTTCTAAATGGAGATTTAGAGGAAGAAATATATATGGAGCAACCTGAAGGTTTTATTGCTAAATGGCAAAAAAGAAAAAGGTTTGTAGATTAGTAAAATCTCTTTATGGCCTAAAGCAAGCTCCCAAGCAATGACACAACAAATTTGACAAAGTCATTATAGAATTTGGTTTTATGCCAAATGAATATGACAAATGTTTGTATTCTAAAAATACAAATGAAAGTTGTGTCATCTTATGCTTGTATGTTGAGGATATACTTATTTTAGGACCTTTACTGGAATTGATAAATAACACTAAGAATTATTTATCTAACCAGTTTGACATGAAAGACCTAGGTGAAGCAAACCTGATCCTAGGAATGCAAGTGTCCAAATGCAAAGAGGGTTATACTCTATCTTTAGCACATTCAATTGAGAAAATGCTAAGAAAGTTTGAGTACTTTGACAAAAAACCTGCCCTAACTCCTTATGATAGTAATGTTGTTCTAAAAAAGAATGAAGGAACACCCATAGAACAACATAGATATTCACAAATGATTGGATCCCTTATGTACATAACAAATAGGACCAGACCTGATCTTGCATTTGCTATTGGGAGACTAAGCAGATATACTAGTAACCCAAACCAATCTCATTGGACTGCATTAGACAGAGTATTTAGATATCTTAAGGGTACTCTAGATTATAAACTTCATTATACTAGATACCCTGATATTATAGAAGGTTACTCCGATGCAAATTGGGTAACTGATTCACATGATGTGAAATCCATAACTGGATATGTTTTTACCCTGGCAGGAGCTGCGATCTCCTGGGGTTCATGTAAACAAACTATCATAGCCAGAAGCACAATGGACTCTGAAATGATAGCTTTGGACACTACCTGTACAGAAGCCGAATGGCTTAGAAACCTTATTATGCATATACCTGTTTCTGTTCATCTTATTCCTACAATTTTTATAAATTGTGATAATAAATCTGTTATAGAACTACTAAAGCATTATTCTGTAAATGCTAAGATGAACAGGCACCTGCAGCTGCGCTTCAAGTCAATAAAGAGCCTATTGGACAAATATGTGGTTCTTGACTATATAAAGTCAGAAAAGAACCTTGCAGACCACTGGACGAAGGATCTGTCTAGAACATTGATCTTAGAATCATCGAGGGGGATGGGGTTAAGCCCATAGTATAGTCACCAGCAGTGGCAACCCAACCGAGTCTGACTGGAGATCCCAAGAAGTCGGTTCAATGGATAGAAACAAGCTGGACTAGGTGACTATTATGGAACACTGATCTGAGATTAAATTCTCTTTAAAATAAAAGTCCAGGAGGCTGTACATGTGTACATTCGTACCCGATCCCTATGGTGACAGTGTTCCTTTTGTGATATGGATAGGTTGAGTTTAAACTCTTAATAAGTCCAAGCATGATATGCAGGGTTGATTCCTATCACCAACCATTGAGGACTTACCTATATGAGAGGTTGTGAGGGCCGCGACTATAGGACATGGCGAACCTAGACAACTCTCATGAATGTGTAAAAGTGCGCATGGCCAACCAAATGCGCCACCCGATAGACCCAAGTACCTCTAGCGTACTATGTGTGATATTTTCCGAGTCTGGTTCAAGAAGACTGATTCAAGGCGTAGTCCATCAAGCTCTTCTTCAGACAAAGACAATAGTCACTACGTGAGATTTAAGACTGTAGTCCATCTCATTTATGCATAGTTTACAAACTGTCCAGAAATTCTCCTATTTCTTCTCTTGTTTTTCCTTCCCTCTATTAACTTGGATTTTGACCTTTGGGGGGGGGGGGGGGGGGGGGGGGGGGATTGTTAGCTGTATGCTAGCAAAAGCTCAAAAACGTTGTTTATTTGTCCATTACATATTCCAACGGCTACTTCCCTTTCAATGTCCAAAACGGCCACATTCAATTTGCACATTCAATTTGCAAACGACTCCGCTCTTAAATTTTCAGCTATCAATGTTCTCATTTAACCCATTCATTTCATTGGGTATAGAGTTGCCTATATAATGCATTGTTTTCTTCTTCTAAGGACACATTGAAAATCCTACAAAAAAAAACTCTTTGAAAATCTCGTCATTCCGAACCTCCTCCGTTCTTCTTTCTTGCTCTGGGCAGAGCTAAGTCGAGGGTCACTCTCTCTTCGTCATGTGCGGTAAGGAGATTCCGGTGGAGCGGAGATTTTACCACTTGAAGCGGAAATTTTACCACTAGGAGCGTTCGGATACGGTCTGCACATAGACCCGGACTAACTCTTAGGGCAGTGCTACGTGCGCGATTTCTCCGGAGGTCGGTAACATTTACATATTTTATTTTGTTTGCAGATTTTTAAGTGAAGAATATTGAAGGAGTTCCAACAAAAACTGTATGCGTTGGCAATTGTCATACTTGTATATTTGTAGTATCCGTATCCGACCCTTCCTACGAGTATCGGGATCTGTAGTATCGGCACTATCGACGGTTTCGGATCGAAGTACTGGAAAACAAATTATTATTAATAACTTATGAAAATTTTAGAAAAACGGATTTAAACATAATTTTAAGTATTTCATGTGTTGTTTCTTAGTAATTTTAGAATTAAACGGAAATAGTAGTCACCACTATCGATTGGTTTACCTACAATAGATACGTTTTTTTCTTTTACATGCTTTTACGACCTTACTATGCTTTTCCACCCTTGCTGATTATTCTTTTTTGTTCAATTTTCTTTGCCGAATTGACTAAAAAAGAGACCCTCTATGCGGTATCGGGACATGCTAAATTGTATCGGTATTGATTGTATCTGATTGTTATCGGCCGATACTGCAAACTATGATACAAATAAGATTCGGAAACTGGAACTGGTTTGACGAAGTTACATTTCCAAGTGTTTCAAGCAGATATTACATGACTTGCGTTTTTATTTAACGAACATCATATTGCTATTCCTTATTCACAGAGGTTATATTAACAGTTACAGCATGAGCCAAACATGCTGAACGAAGACGCGGTTTTGTTTTCCATTGCAGGAGCCGCAGCTGACTTCTAATTACACAATTGACGTCTATAAAAAGCCATTTTCTCTCTGAAACTGGAGGAGGCTCTATTCTTCATAACCGGGATTACAGTGATCGAGGTCAATCATATGCTTACACAAACTATTCAGTATATTGAATATGTGATCTTTTGTGATTTGTATGTAATTCCATGTTATATATAAATGAAATAATAGGGCATCATGTCAGATGTTGAGACAATTTTTCTAAAATTTGCTTATATAGTTAAGGCTTCAATACTGAATTTCTGCCTAGATCTGCATTAGTTATACAATAGGCTCCAGAGGGTTATGTTTTGGCCAGTGCTATTGGCACCGTATTACGTTTTGAATTTTTTATTCTTCAAACTATGCTTAGTTTTTTTTTTTCTTTTCTTTTTCTTGTGTGTGCCTTGTGAGGTTGGGGGTGGTGTGTGTGTGGGCAACACAAGTTACGACTAAAAATCCATTTAGTTTTGGTTTCTTTCTCTTGTTTTCTCTTTTTCCAAATCTGAAACTTTTCAAACTTAATCCCTAACATTCCGATCATCACCGGTGAATCTCCGGCCATATTTTCTCTCAAATTCCATGATCAAGCTTATTAAGCTAGTGGTACTTCTCGAATGAAAATTGTTCACAAAAATGATGACAACCCTGTGCAGACTGCAGAGGTCTCAGTATTGCGTTCATGAGCTCCTGAGACAATTGATGAGTGTACTTGTAGGGGTGAGCATTATTCGGTTTTGTACCGAAAACCGAACTGAATTGAACCGAATAAGAGATTCGGTTCGGTTTTAAAAAAAATCGGTTCGGTTTTGAAAATACTAAATTTTTTTATTCGGTTTTGGATTTCGATCCAAAACCGAATAAAAAAATTTAATATACCCCTCTCTCTCTCTCTCTCTCTCTCTATATATATATATATATATATATATATATATATATATAGAGAGAGAGAGAGAGAGAGAGAGAGAGAGAAAGAGAGAGAGAGAGAGAGGTATATTTAGTTATTATATATATTAACAAAAAAAAACACATAAACCCCAAAATCGAATAAACCGAAAACTGAACCGATTTAATTCGGTTCGGCTCGGTTATTGACCAATTCGGTTCAATTTTGGTTTTGCTTATTCGGTTTCGGTCCAATTCGATTTTCGATTATTCGGTTCGGTTGGAACCGAATAAACCGAATACTCATCCTACACTTGACCCCAAAAAAAGAATTAGCCTGCTCAAGTTTGACATTATTTGCATAACGAACGCAAATGGAAACTAGTAAACAACATGATTTCACAAAGAAAAAGTCACAACCAAACTCGAGTGGTTTTTGAGTTTTTCAACACCTTATCTTGTAATTAGAACTATTCGATTGAACGGTTTTCAACACGTTTTACATGTTACAATATATGAGTGCAATAGTTGGAACATAGTGAATGACAATACCTATCGAGAACGTGGACAAAGATCTCGTTTCACATTTTGTCCTTTGACCAATCTGAATAAAAATAAAAATTAAATGAAAACCATGATTGCCAAAATCCGGATCCTAATGCATTGCAGGTTTGTAAATAAAGATTTCTAAATTATTCTAATAAAATTACAATAAGATTTGTTAGGACAGTTTGGTATCATTTTTTTAACAAATTTTTTTTTTACAAAAATATGTTTGGTAAGTGTATTTTTTGTGGTTCTGGAAATAAAAAATAAAATTTTAAAAGGGGAAACTTATGAAATGCCAAAAACACGAAAAAGTTTTATGAAAAACCCACCGCACAAAAATATTTCATCGCGTGCCCAGAATTAGCAAAAAATATCTAAAGAGGGTTCCGAATGACCTTTTTGCCTTTCCTTCTAATTTATTGAAAACACCCACGAAACTACTCTTAAAAAAAAAACGTTTCGATACTTCATCTTCTTCCATATGCTGCTCACTTTCGAATCTAGGTTTTCTCCTCAAAAATCTTCAAAAACTCGTCGGAAAATTTCGGAAAGACCGAGACAAACGACAAAAGTGCTAAAACGGAGGTCCAAACATCATTTTTTTGCGATTCTAAAATTTCGGAAGGCCGTCTAACGAAGAAGCAGTTACTCTCAGGCTCCTCGAAGATACGCTCATTTTGGGACAAGCCGGGCCTCGTTTCGACCTCCCAATCAAAAGTTATGGTCCTTCAAAGTTTCAACTGACCATAAAATGCAGGAGAATGGTCATTCTCCGTGTTAGAACACGAAAAATGTTAATTTCGCATGAGGGTGGCCATTCTCCGTGTAGTAACACGGAGAATGTCATTCTCCGTCTTAATTTACACGGAGAATAGTCATTCTCTATGTTAGAAACACGAAGAATGCCATTCTCCGTGTAAACTAACACGGAGAATGACATTCTCCGTGTTAAATAAAACGGAGAATGACCATTCTCCGTCTTAATTTACACGGAGAATGGCCATTCTCCGTGTAATTTAGCACGGAGAATGGTCATTACAGTGTTAAAATGCAGGAGAATGGCCATTCTCCGTATTAGAAACACGGAGAATGCCATTCTCCGTGTTAAATAAAACGGAGAATGGCATTCTCCGTGTTAAATAAAACGGAGAATGACCATTCTCCGTGTAATTTAGCACGGAAAATGGTCATTACAGTGTTAAAACGCAGGAGAATGACCATTATCCGTGTTAGAAACACGGAGAATGCCATTCTCCGTTTCTAAATTACACGGAGAGTGGCCATTCTCCGTGCTAAATAACACGGAGAATGATGGTCATTCAAATGTTAAAACACAGGAGAATGATCATTCTCTGTGTTAGAAACACGGAGAATGCCATTCAACACGGAGAATGACATTCTCCTTGTTAAAAATACAGGAGAATGACTATTCTTCGTGTGATATCGACGGAGAACAATTGACAGAAACCTAATTTTTTCGTTTTTTTTTGTTTTGTGGAAAGAAATTTGACATGAATAAGATTCAAGAGTTTTCGTTCTTCTTTCAAAACGATGCTAACTCTTATGGAAAAGAAGAAGAAGATCTTCTCTCCATAATTGACCTAATTGTCGGAGAAGAAGAAGAAGAAGAAGAAGATGATGAACGATGATCGGAGTTCGACTGAACAAAAAAGCATGGTGAACTACGAACGATCTTTGCGATCTCTGCTGAAGATGAGAGCAATGAAATTCAGATCTCTCGTGAAGAAGAAGAAGAAGAGAATCGCAATCCAGATCTGAGTTTGTGCGGAGGGGTAGTTATGGTATTAATTTTGTAAATACAGAGCATCTAAAGGGAATCTTTGAATATTTGACGTGAAATTATATAATTCTGGGCATTTCATAAAACCCATCATGCGGGTGGATTTTTCATACAACCCAACCCCGAAATTGGGTTTCTCAGCAATTTCCAGATTTTAAAAATAGTGAGAACGAAAAAAGAAAGTTGTTTGCCATGTTTTCGTACACAAAAGCCATAAAAGAAAAATAAATAAATTTGGGATTCAAAAATGATATGGTATGTTTGCTTACCAAAATAAATAAAGTTAAACTTTTATTGCTTATCAAACATATCTTTTGATTTATAATAAGTAACAACTAGCTTAGATATGTTAATGTCAAACATATTTATTGTTTATAAAAAACAAAAAATATTTCTTAATTTTTTTAATAAAAATAATAAACAGATAAAAGAAAGTGATACCAAACAAACGAAAGCCATAGTATTGTTGCTAAAAAAGTTGGAATTGAACGAATCCATCAAATCTTTGTAGAGGCACAAATATTATGATAGTCATTGGACTAACTTGCAATGAGTCCATTTTTGTTCACCCATCAAAACTAGGATATTTGTTCACCCTCCAATAAAGAATTAAAACGTGTCAATTTTTTCAGTCAAAACCACTTTGAATATTTACAAAACCACTTCCAAAGTGCTTTATGTTAAATGGATTTGACACGTGTCAAATTTTTGTTGGAGGGTGAACAAACACTCTAGTTTTAGTTAGGGATCATCATTTAGCCCGAAGTCCATGGGCGTCCGAAAAATTCGACCAAAGTTCGATAGAGTCCGGTCATTAGGGTAGACTGACCCGGTCCATATTAGTATAGGGCCGGACTTGGGCTATGCATCCGTCCACCCGAAACCGGCCCGAGGCCCGCCCTATACAAGTTTGGACTATGCGTCCCATATAGCAGATGACCTCTAGTCTAGTGGTTAAGAGAGATGCATGTGGCTCAAGTGATCAGGAGTTCGAATTCTAGTGGAAACGATTCCATAAACAATTTACCTGATTCCATATATATATATATATATATATATATATATATATATATATATATATATATACACACACATACACCACAATTTATACTAAGGCTGCAGGTGATATATATATATATATATATATATATATCACCTGCAGCCTTAGTATAAATTGTGGTGTATGTGTGTGTGTGTGTGTGTATATATATATATATATATATATATATATATATATATATATATATATATATATATATATATATATATCACCTGCAGCTATATATATACACACACACACACACCACAATTTATACTAAGGCTGCAGGTGATATATATATATATATATATATATATATATATATATATATATATATAAACACACAAGCCTTGTATAGTTATTCCAAACTTACAAGCCTGTTAGTAGCATTCCTCAATAGTAAAATGGATGTGTTAAAGAACGTTTGTTCTTTCAACATCAGCAAGTTTTACGGAAGACATGTAAGTACCATACAAACAAGGTACTAAGAGGAAAAGCATGGTTTAAACATTATACGTCCATACCCTTGGATTAGTAGACATTGGTACGTATATATAAGTAGCAAGCACGAAAAATCCTATGAATATATCTACCTACAAGTTAATGTAGAACAAATTTGTCCAGGACTCCTCAATCGAAGTGCAATTGTAGCCTATAATAACAATTAAGTTCGGTCCGATCCGACTTGGCCCGAAAAGTCCGACTCTTGATTCTACAATACATCCACCCATTTTGGATGTATCGATACATCCGAAATCTGGACCGTTGGATGTTAATCCAACGGTTCAGATTAAATTCAGATGAAATAATGCAGGAGACATCATTTAATGCTGTTTTTTGACTTTTGACCTCTTGTTAACTTGCTATAGTAGGTCATTCTTCAATGCAATTTTTCAATGAACACCCTAAATTAACTCATATTTACTTTTGTTGGCCCAATGATTGTATCATATTTTTGAATATGGTTAATATATTAAGTTTAGCATTTCATTATCACTAATCTTTATACTATCGCTATAGCATTTCTACTTATACTTATACCTTTGGTGATATGTGCCTATTGGTTTACATATTAGTGATATGAGCTTATCTATCTTAAATTTAATCGGGTTGCCAAAATCAAAACTATGTTTTTGATTGTGGTCATTCAATTAAGTTTAATCATTATGATATCACTAACATTTATGCTATCACCTTAGCACTTATACTTAAACTCAGCATTGTCCTAATGTGCATTAAACTTATCATACTTGCTACTATGTATATTGCTTTGTTCGTCTAACATGTACATGCAGAAAAGCAATAAGCAAGATCAATATGGACATATGCAATGAAGAAATCATGGTGGGCCAAAGACGACGGATCCCACAAGATTTTTCTGAACCACCCGACGACATCTCTGGAGCCACGCACTCGGGGGTTCTGCTGCCCGGTCAGCGGACGGGGGTCGAGGGGGCAGCGTCCCTCGTCGGGGGTTCGGGGGCGAAGCCCCCTAAAGGTATTCAGTTTTCACAAACTGGATATCTTTGGACAGCTGCCGCCAAGGAAAAAAGCCAGCACCTATCAAAGGAAGAAGCCAAGCCATGCCATCATCATTTCACGACTCTGAAGAAGCCTGCACCTGCCTAAGTATATCTGGAGTCTGTAATGAGTCTTAGGAATAATTGTAAACACAAAAAATGGATGACAAAATCGAAAGCTAGGGCAGAAATAAGTCCAGGATCATTTTGGTGGAAAACGGCATACCGACGGTATACTGGTGTATACCGACGGTATACCGGTTTTTGTTCACAGAAAGTTTCTGTTTACAAAACCGGCATACCGCCGGCATACCGGTCCATATCGACGGTATACCGCTTCTGAAATGTTGAAATTCCAACGGTCGGATTTCCAGCCATTAATGATCCCAACGGCTATATTTCTAGCCGTTGCAATCCCAGACCGGTATACCGCCGGTATGCCGGATCATACCGGCGGTATGCCGGTTCGTGACTGAAAAGTTGCCTTTGGCTTCTTTTCAAGCTTTGGT
Organism: Iris pallida; assembly: GCA_029216955.1. Classification (NCBI taxonomy): domain Eukaryota; kingdom Viridiplantae; phylum Streptophyta; class Magnoliopsida; order Asparagales; family Iridaceae; genus Iris; species Iris pallida. The sequence continues at coordinate 330,572 of JANAVB010002795.1, forward strand.
TATAAATAGCCTTGAACCCCTTCATTCAAGGTTGATGCTTTAAGCCTAAAAATTTCTAAACCACCAAAGCCTATCCACAAATAACTCTACAAAGCTTTCATTTGCCATTCACAAATTGTGTTAGAGTTATTGAGTTGAAAAGTGAGATTTTCATCCTATTGTATAAGGAGATCAAAACCTATTGTGAAAGGTTGAAGTTGGAGAGTCTTCGTATCCAAACTCTCGGTTGAAGTTGGGGAGTCTTCGTATCCAAACTCTCGGTTGAAGTCGGAGAGCCCTTCGGATTAAAGCTCTTGTGTAAGAAGTTGGCGAGTTCTTCGGATCCAAACTCGTGTGTAACTATTTCTCAAATAGTGGATTAAAGCCGGAGAGAGTTCCGGGACTGGACTGTCTCTTAGGAGGATACCAGGATATATCGGGTGTCGGTATTGTGTTTGCTTCTTCTCTTGCACTTATATTTTTAAATTGCCAATTAGCTTGTGCTAAGTGCTTGTTTAGTTAGCTTGACCCTATTCACCCCCCTCTAGGGTTCCTACAATTGGTATCAGAGCGAGGACTCTATTGTTAGGCTTATCATCCTTAGAGTAGATCCTTGTTATTTTTCTATGGCATCGTATTCCTCTTACTCCTCCTCCGATAAAGAGGGTGTTACTTCTAGTAGCATAGACAATCATGTTTCTTCTAAATGCAAGAAATGCTCTAAGTGGAAAGCCATGGCTAAACAATCCTTAGAGATTCTTGACAACCTTCATTCTACAAATGAAGAACTTTCTGAAAAGGTTATTCATTTAGAAGAAGCAAATAAGTTTTTGAGAAATGAAAACAACATTTTATTATCTAGACTTGATTCTCAAAACTCATCTTGTGTTTCTTTAAAGAGTTTGAATGAGGCTTTAATTTTGAAAATCAAATCTCTTTCCTCATCAATAGAAGATCTTAAGAGGCAAACTCATGAGCTAAATCATTTGCATGATTCTTCTATTGACTCTTTGAAGAAACAAAATAATGATTTTATTTCTAGAATGGTTTTATTTGAAAAAGAGAATAATACTTTAAATGTTAAATTTGATTCTCTTACTTGTATGCATGATGATTTGATATTAGAACATGATATCCTTAAGACCAAATCCATGCATGCTCACTCTAGAGACATTCATCATTCTAGTATGTCACATGTTCATAACCATGCTCATTCTGATACATGTGCACACACTAGCATTAGATGCTTCTATTGCTCTCGCATTGGACACATGAGCTTTACATGCCCTATTCGTAGGACCTTCACTACCAATGCTAGAGTAAGTGCTATATGGGTCCCTAAAGCTAATATATGTGGATCCAAGTTTATTTGGATACCAAAGTCTTCATCTAATGTTGTAGGTGAAGCTTCTTATATCGGGACATAGCACCGAGGAGCGTGTTGGTGGTTGCAAAGCTCAAAGGACATCTTCCAAGCAATTGCATCAACACAAGCGTGGCCACTAGAGCCACTTTGGTAACATGCTAAGCGATTCTCTTTAAATTGTTTATATTAGTAGAATCTAGCATGTTTCTCTTGATGTTTTGCTACTAGCTCACATTGATATCCTTAGTTGCTTGTTGTATAAATCAATGTGAGATATAATACTAGCATGCTTAGTTAATTCTCTTATTATTTCTTTTATCTAGCATGACTAGTTACTTAGCTTAAATGTTTAGTTCACACTTGTAGTTTATCACTCATTTTCTATTAAGTGTGACACATTTAATTTATGCATGCTTGTTATTCTTAATCTTTATTTATAAAGGATGTATATCACTCTAGTCCATAAGAGCTTGGTTTTGATTTGAGTTAATATGATTTTAACCCTCCGTCTTTAAAGTTTTTGAAATAATTATTTCTTGCCGGTTTGTATTTAATGTGTCTTATTTACTTTAAATCGGTATTTACGAATATTTGTGTTTAGCACAAGCTTCTTATTCTTGACAAGTATATACTTATACTTCTTTTTAATCTTGTGCTTACATAATATATTCATTATTGATTCTCATACTTTATCTTGATTATCTTCTTGAGAATCAATTATGTTTTTGCCTAATAAAGTTTATTTATACATGCTTTTGAATTTGTGATGGTTTCTCAAATATTCATTAAGGATACATGACTATATTCATTAAAATTTTCATTTACTTATAGTTCATGTATCTCTTATATTGATATCTATTTTTGTATAAATACCTTTATGTAGGCATATGAGTTAAGTTAAAGTTTTATTCATACTTGTTACTTCTAAACTTGTGCTTAACTCATACTCTAGCTATTGATTCTTTTGATCAAATTTGTGTATCTCTTTTTGAATCAATATGCTTCTTCCTTAAAGCTTTCTTTAATGATGTCTTTTTAGCTTTTTGGTTGACTTTATGGATACATGTTCTTAATGGATTTTTGATCTTTTTATGTATGCCTATTCGTGATATATATATATAGTTTCATATATATATATATATGTTTCCTAGCTTTTGATATTCATTTGTTTTATATCTTTAAGTTGGGATGGTGAGAGAAAATATTTGTTATGTATTGCACTTGACTATTTATGGAAGTTCTTTTAAGAATCACAAGGTTTTGTGCTTTGTCTTGTTTTCATATTAACCTCCGTTTTTAGTGCACATTTTTAAATCTATATCATCTATATATTTCTATAGTGCACTATGACAGCTTTTTCGTAAAATATGATTCTTCTATCTTTTGCACATTTAGCTTTCTTGATCTTAATAATCTTTCTTTGCTCATTCCTTGGGTTTATGCTTCTTTTTGAATTATTGTTGCCCAATGATGTTTTTGTAGCACATGAGAATACCTGTAATTGTTACATCATATTTCTCATGACTTTAGCTACTATGGTTTGAGCTTTTATGTTGAGATTTTTTCATTTCTAGAGAATACACTTATTTCATAATGGCTATAATATTTTGCATTCTCTAGATCGATCTATTATTTTATTATCTTGGATTAATCTCAATACTTGACAAAGAGATTTATTTTAATTATGTTTTCTTGAGTATCTCCTTTGGTCTATACTTGATAAGAGATCAATTCATTTATTTGTCATCTTATGCTCTTATTCTTGCTTAGTAAAGAGTCTAAAAATCATTTTGATCATTCAAAATGTATTATACTTATATGAGAACTCTTTGCTTAAGCAAGTATTTTTAGTGTTAGTGACTTAAGATTTAATGAGCACATTTATCTTGTTAATGGCTTCCCTCATTAATCTTATTTGGATTATATAGTTTGCTTATTTGTGATATATTATTAAGCTATATAATTTTGGTTCACTTTCACTCCTCTAGCCATTATTTTTCTTTTCAATCTATATATGATATGCTAGTTTACATATACAAGATCTGTGATTCTTCTAAATGTATTTTGTATCCTATTTTAGATACATATGTTTGTTCTCTAAAAACTAGTTTTACAAATTCTTGATTAGATCTTGTTTCTCTTGGAGGTTTGTGATTCCTTTCTTTAAGTCTCCTTCCTTATTAGTCATTGGCATGTATCTCTTAAATTTCTCTCACTTTTGAGTCATGATTTCATCGTATTATCATTTACATCTCTTCTTTATTATGTTTGCAATCATTTAAATGAGAATGACTCTTTTCTATATTTTTCATTATTTTATGAGATCTTATCATAAATATGGATTTGGAATTTTCTTTATGAGATTTGTTGGATCATGTTTAGTTTGTTTATTTTTATTGTTAAAAGATCCTATTAGTTGAGTAGTCCTATATTATCTTATTATGTGATTATCAAACTAATTTATTTACTCTACTTTGACTACTCATGGATTGCCACATATGGGCCTTTGCTATTTGAACTTTATGGTTTATCATTTACCATTAGCAAGGTTTGGATTTTACCCGTTGATGGGTATATATGTGATAAAACATATCTAGTCCATGCAAAGCAATAAATTGGTTGATTATTTCTCAATTAGATAATCATGGACATGATATTTGAGTTTCATTTTTATTTTATTTTTGAGCTATATTATGTCTATTATCATGATTGTTCTTAATTGACTTTACTCTTTTTCATGATGATATTTTCTCAAAGGATTACATACATTGATCTATCATATTTAAATATGAGATTCTTCTATATAGACTAATGTATGCCATCTTTTGATTATATGTGCTTTATTGGAATATTCTTTTGATTTCTCATCTTTAGTGGCTATTAATTGGTTATCTCTTCTTGACTAAAGATGATATTTTTCGTCTTTTGACGATATTGTAGCCTTATATGCATCGAGCAAGGGGAAGAAATCCTTAGTTGATTTACCCCTAGATCTTTATATTATCTACTTTTATGCTATAAGTGCTTTGAAACTAGATACGCATATTTTGAGGGGGAGCAAATAAATTGCTTCAATTCATTTACCTCCCGTATGTCGTATATCTAGTTAATCATGGACTCATATTTTCTTCTATTTCATATCCTATTGATTGAGGTCATGATATTTTTATTTGTGAAGGATTTTTGAGAGCGTATGCAAGTGTCTTTATTACTTATCTCTCTATTTTATATGGGTTAAATATGTCATCTTGCTAATATTAACTTTCAGATCTTATCTTGATGAATATTATGCTTTCGTTGATTTGGCTTTTCTTTCATGCTTAATTGATTTGGCTTTCCTTGTTGAGGACTTATCCAAAATTCATGATTTTTATCTACTTTGGTAGTACTTTGAGGGGGAGCATTCAAGTCGACTGAATTTCTCCTTCTCAAGTATTTTTCTCCTTTACCTTCATGTTTATGTATTCATATAGCATGATAAGGTAATTGAGTTCAAATGCATGAACTTGGATAAGCATATAGATTTTGCAAATAATGAGATTACTTTATATCAATTGCAATATTATACATTGATCATTCTTTTTTTTTGTTCCACTATTTATTTGTGGACAATTATGATTATTAATGGTTTCTTTGATCAATGTTTCAAGTTTACATCTTTTCAATTGGTATCTAGTTTATTTAATTTTATATCTCAATTGGTATCTATTAGTTACAATTATCTATTCCTCATGGCTTTTGTTTGAAATCCTTTATTTCTTAATTCTCTTCCAAAACCGGAGCAATATTTCATATCCTATTGTGTTTTGGATTTATTTCTTGGATTTCAAGTTGGTAAACTACTTATTTCTTGTTTTTCAAATACTTTTAGTTTTACCAACCATATTGTGTTTTGACAAGCAATTTTTTAATTAGTACTCTACATTTGGTATGTAGTTTTATACACTTGTCTTTACACACTTCTCCCATTGTTTTTCATAAGTATTTCTTAATCATGATTGTCTATAAGTTCCCCATGCTCTGATTTCTATGCTTGAGATTGATTTCATTTTATCTCTTAGTACGGGGGAGCCTATTTTTGATCATGTCAAAGGGGGAAAAGTATGTTTAAGTATGCTTTTATAAGTAATCTAAGTAGTATGCTTTTAGTGATATTGCTTATGTCTTTTGTATATTAGTGATACATGCATCTATTGTGTCCATACTAAACTTAACCGATTTGCCATAATCAAAAAGGGGGAGATTGTTGGTCCAATGATTGTATCATATTTTTGAATATGGTTAATATATTAAGTTTAGCATTTCATTATCACTAATCTTTATACTATCGCTATAGCATTTCTACTTATACTTATACCTTTGGTGATATGTGCCTATTGGTTTACATATTAGTGATATGAGCTTATCTATCTTAAATTTAATCGGGTTGCCAAAATCAAAACTATGTTTTTGATTGTGGTCATTCAATTAAGTTTAATCATTATGATATCACTAACATTTATGCTATCACCTTAGCACTTATACTTAAACTCAGCATTGTCCTAATGTGCATTAAACTTATCATACTTGCTACTATGTATATTGTGAAAACACAAGTATAGGCAACTCTAGAGGGGGGTGAATAGAGTTTGTGTCAATAATCACCAAATAAAAAATTAACTCTATATCACCTCCACAAAACAACTATCAAGATAGTAAATAAATCAGAGAGAAATGCGGAAGTAAATAAAGATCAGAAGAGCATACGCAAACACAGCAGTTTTAACCTGGTTTCCCTCGTGGAGGACTAGTCCAGGCCTGAGAACTCTAGCTCAGGATTCAAATCCACTATTTGTGAAATAGTAGTTTACAACCCGTGCCTTTTCTTCAGAAGAGCACGTCAACTTCTTACAGAGGATCGCAGTGGCGATTTGCTTGGAATTTTCCAAGCGACTTGGAATTGTCCAAGTGACTTTTCTTTTCAACTCTTGCACAAAAACTTCTAGCTGAATCGCACTTGAGCACCTTGGGGCTTAGAAAGTTTTGTGGCTAGTAGATTGGAAGAGTAAGGCTCTTGACTATATAGGCTATGTAAGAGAAGAAGAATAGAAGAGTGGATGATTTCAAATGAGAGAAACCAAGGCCTATTTATAGGGTTCGAGACAAGCAGAATTCGGCCAGAATTCGGTATAGATAATTCAAATTTTTTTTGGCCGTTGGACAGCTTGTAGCAAGCAGGCCCTAAAAATCAGCTCCTGAAAATCAGGGGACAGAGTTCGGCCCGAACTCTGTGTGGAGGCAGAGTTCGGCCCGAACTCTGTCTCCAGGAGACAGAATTGGTCCATTGGCTTTTGGGCTTTGTGGAGCTTGGGCTTGGTTCAGGAATTGGTCTGTTGTATGGTAGAGCTTTGGAGAGATATGCTAGGGGTTGAGATGACTCAGTGCGACTCAACGTACACATTCTCCTAGACTCAATAAATTGAAGATTACAGACTTAGAACAAGTAGGAAAACCAAGAGCCCTTTGATGATGCCTTTCTTCTGATATTTGAGCAGCCCTGAAGACGTCTTTTTCCCTGACAGCAGTCGTCCGAAGATAAACAGATCTGAAAATCTGAATACCTTTCGGGGGCTTCGCCCCCGAACCCCCGACGGGGGGCGCTGCCCCCTCGACCCCTGTCCGCTGACCGGGCAGCGGAACCCCCGATGCGAGGCCCCGGATAGGTCGCTAGGCGGTTCGGAGAAATCTCTTTGTATGACGCCGTCTTTGCTCCATCATTAATTCTTCATTGCCTATGTCCTGTTTGATCATGTTTGATCATGCTTACTGCATGTCTACAAATACATGTTAGGCCAGCAGAATATGTTGCAGTACGATACAAGCATAGCAATATAATATGGGACAATTAGGACATTGCTAAGTATAAGTAACAACATGATATCATGTTAGGCCAACAAAATATATTGCAGTACGATACAAGCATAGCAATATAATATAGGACAATTAGGACAAAGCTAAGTTTAAGTAGCAACATGATAGTGAGTATATGAATATTAGTGACATCATTATGTTAAATTTAACTGATTAGCCATATTCAAAAACACAATGTAATCATTGGGCCAACATATTGCTTTGTTCGTCTAACATGTACATGCAGAAAAGCAATAAGCAAGATCAATATGGACATATGCAATGAAGAAATCATGGTGGGCCAAAGACGACGGATCCCATAAGATTTTTCTTAACCACCCGACGACATCTCTGGAGCCACGCACTCGGGGGTTCCGCTGTCCGGTCAGCGGACGGGGGTCGAGGGGGCAACGTCCCTCGTCGGGGGTTCGGGGGCGAAGCCTCCGAAAGGTATTCAGTTTTCACAAACTGGATATCTTTGGACAGCTGCCGCCAAGGGAAAAAGCCAGCACCTATCAAAGGAAGAAGCCAAGCCATGCCATCATCATTTCACGACTCTGAAGAAGCCTGCACCTGCCTAAGTATATCTGGAGTCTGTAATGAGTCTTAGGAATAATTGTAAACACAAGAAATGGATGGCAAAATCGAAAGGTAGGGCAGAAATAAGTCCAGGATCATTTTTGGTGGAAAACGGCATACCGACGGTATACCGGTGTATACCGACAGTATACCGGTTTTTGTTCACAGAAAGTTTCTGTTTACAAAACCGGCATACCGTCGACATACCGGTCCATACCGACGGTATACCGCTTCTGAAACGTTGAAATTCCAACGGTCGGATTTTCAGCCATTAATGATCCCAACGGCTATATTTCTAGCCGTTGCAATCCCAGACCGGTATACCGCCGGTATGCCGGATCATACCGGCGGTATGCCGGTTCGTGACTGAAAAGTTGTCTTTGGCTTCTTTTCAAGCTTTGGTTATAAATAGCCTTGAACCCCTTCATTCAAGGTTGATGCTTTAAGCCTAAAAATTTCTAAACCACCAAAGCCTATCCACAAATAACTCTACAAAGCTTTCATTTGCCATTCACAAATTGTGTTAGAGTTATTGAGTTGAAAAGTGAGATTTTCATCCTATTGTATAAGGAGATCAAAACCTATTGTGAAAGGTTGAAGTTGGAGAGTCTTCGTATCCAAACTCTCGGTTGAAGTTGGGAAGTCTTCGTATCCAAACTCTCGATTGAAGTCGGAGAGCCCTTCGGATTAAAGCTCTTGTGTAAGAAGTTGGAGAGTTCTTCGGATCCAAACTCGTGTGTAACTATTTGCTCAAATAGTAGATTAAAGTCGGAGAGAGTTCCGGGACTGGACTGCCTCTTAGGAGGATACCAGGATATATCAGGTGTCGGTATTGTGTTTGCTTCTTCTCTTGCACTTATATTTTTAAATTACCAATTAGCTTGTGCTAAGTGCTTGATTAGTTAGCTTGACCCTATTCACCCCCCCTCTAGGGTTCCTACAACTTTCTCTTTCGTCAAGGTTTTAATATTTTGTGCAACTACGTATATAAAATAATAATTGTGTGTCGGCCGGAAAGGAAGGACACAGTGTGTCTAGGTCTGTAGGCTATGTAGATGACGACACCACCGCCGCTGGCGATCTACATGGTGACACCGACGACGAAATAGTATATTTAGGACGGAGAATGATACATTTAGGAAGCCGATAAAAGCTCGTTCTCTCAAATCTCTTCTTTGTAAAAATTAAATCCAAGGAGGACACAATCCCTAAGGACACAGTGTGTCCAGGTCTGTAGGCGATGTAGACGACACCACCGTTGCTGGCGATCTAGATGAGGACACCGACGACGAATGATAGGACGGAGAATGGTACATTTAGGAAGGAGAATGGTACATTTAGGAAGGAGAATGGTACATTTAGGACGGAGAATGGTACATTATGACGGAGAATGGTACATTTAGGAAGCCGATAAAAGCTCGTTCTCTCAAATCTCTTCTTTGTGTAAATTAAATCCAAGGAGGACACAATCCCTAAGGACACAGTGTGTCCAGGTCTGTAAGCGATGTAGACGACACCACCGCTGCTGGCGATCTAGATGAGGACACCGACGACGAATGGTACATTTAGGATGGAGAATGGTACATTTAGGACGGAGAATAGTATATTTTGGAAGAAGAATGGTACATTTAGGACGGAGAATGGTACATTTAGGACGGAGAATGGTACATTTAGGAAGCCGACAAAAGCTCGTTCTCTCAAATCTCTTCTTTGTGTAAATTAAATCCAAGGAGGACACAATCCCTAATTTTAGTTATTGCTTAGCAGAGTCTGCTTAGTTGTTGTAAAATTGTGGTGTTGCTTCTGTGACACTTTCATCTTTAATCTCATGTTTTCTATGAATATATGTTCTGTTTGATTTTGATTTAGTAATCTTTCCGTAATTAGTTTTTTGTTTCATCTAACAATTTAATATTTTTGTTATAAAGCTACAGGCCATGGTGGTGGTGGTGGAAGGAGAAACGGAGATGAAGAAGGAAAGAAGAAGAAGTTCCGGTTCGCGGTGGACTTCGTCGAGTTCCTCAATCAAGCGGAATTAAACCTCTTATAGAGTTCCTTAATTGAAGTTGATCATGATAACCTTTTGTATTTTTCAAACGGCTAGTAGAATCTTCCTCGAGCCCTCCTCAATCAAACGGCTAGTAGATTGTTTGCTAGTCTCGAAATTTATTTGTCTTTCCATTTTCCTCACTTTTTGTACTTCTCTTTTGCTATATGTACAATAGTTTTCTTGTTTCATAGTATTATTATTCATTCTGAAATACATAGAATAGTTTTCTGAAATACAATAGTTTTTTTGTTCTCAAGATGTCTACTCGTGTGGTGGGAAATATAGAAGACGTAGAAGATTGGTTGCCAGCTCCAAATGAAACCTTTATTTTGCGTATGTTGCACAAGATTGAAGAACATCTGTCGACGATTTCAGCTGAAGTTGTAAAGATCAATTCTAAGCTTTGTTCATTAGAAATTGAACAAATGAATTTATCTTGGCATTTTGAGAAGATTGAAGAATCTCCAGCTTTGAAGAAGGCATCTTCATCTGGAGCATTTAATAATGTGAAGGTGGTTTCCGTTGAATCTTCTTCCGATGAGGAAGACGTGGAGCTACAGTCTCGTAGTAAAGCATTGGACCGAATTCTCGCATTGTCTCCTACAGAAGAAACTGACTTTAGCAGTTCTTCTAAAAGAATGCGTGGAAATTTAGATCCGGTCATACCATCGAAAAGTTTAACAAGGGGTTCAACCTCGAAGCCTAGCAATTGTACTAGTGGTTCTTCGAGTTATTACGACTATATTTTTGCCAATGATAGACCTGACGAGTAAGTAATATGAGTTTTGATTTAATTCCAACAGTTTTTTCTCCTAATTTATTCGTTTCTTTTTTTAGAGAAATAATATCATCTTGCAACAAAATCTATGTGTCTCGGTTTGAGATGAAGACCTTAGCTCCTTTAACGAGAATTAAAAATGGGGTATGTATAGATAGTATATTTCTTCTTAGATGTCATCTATGTTTACTTCGATTCTATCGCTTATATTTTTAATAATTTATTCAGATTGTAGGTATTGTCTCTGCTCTTCTCACCGCGGAGGAACGGAAAAGAACCTCCAATAAAACTAATGTATGATTTTTACCAATAAGGATATCGGTGAGTGAGCATTTTATTCTTCAATGCATATGCATTAACAATTTTCTCGTTTGTTTGTCCTTCGTAATGTATTAGTTGATGTGTATGTAGAAAGAAACGTTACCTCCATCCGACAAAAAACTTCATGAAATATGGAAGAAGTACAAATATTTTCAGGATTACATGGGATCTTTAAGCACTTGTAACGAGGTATTAATGTATTTTTGTTTAAATATTAATCCTAATTTTCTGAAAATTTACTAATTTATTTTACCTAATTAATCATGATTCAAATATACATACCCATTCATTTGGATGAGCACTATACTCTTGCAAGAGTTCTGGTTAAAAAAGAACTGTTGAAATTTGGGACTCACTTGCATCTAAAGATGATCCGATTCAAAACAAAACAGTCATAAAAGAAATAGTAAGCTCATATTCATCAATTTTTATGAATTGGGTACAAGATACGCGGTATACTAATACATATTGTATTCTGGTAATTGTAGCTTTCAAATTTGGATCTCTTTCTCGAAGAAGAGATTTTGAAGTTGAGAGATGCTAGGTTCAGCTTTTCTACTTTTGCAATAAAACGTCCTTCTTATGTTCCCCGCCAAGACAATTCTGTTGATTGTGAGATTTTTGTAATTGCATTCATGAAAGACCGATGTAGTCTAGACTACCGTTCTCTCAATATAAGTCTGAAAATATGTCGTCAAAAACTTACACTTTTTAGAGAAATATTTTTGATGTTATGTTTGTTATATGCAGTTTGATGCGGGAATGGAAAGACGCAAAGCTGCTGAATGTATTACAACTTCAGAGCACAATGAAGAGCTAAAAGAAGTCCAATCTGAAATGATTGAATATGGAAGACGATGATTTTTTTTCTTCTTCTTTTATATTTAGTGTATGGAAACCCCTATTGTATTATGTTCATTTGCTTTGTTGAGTTGTAATGACATTTTTGCCAAACGGCTTCGATTCTTTTTGATTAAGCAGAATCATTTTTGCCCTTCAAATTAATATAATTAAGCAGAAAGGAGTCTTTTGCCCTTCCATCGAATGACATTTTGTCCTTCTAATTAATTCAAAACACCCCCGAACCCTTTTATTACAAAAAAAAGAAAATCGTTTCGATTCTTCCTCTTCTTCCATACTCCACTCTGTACTCAAACCTAGGTCATTCTCCTCCAAAATTTTCAAACCTTCCTCCCCATTCGCAATCTTCACACAATGTCGGCATCAGCGGCAGAATCATCACCGGTAGCATCACCAATTAGAGAAGATGCACCAGTTACAGAAAATCCAAAAGCGATAGACGGAGAACAACCGAAACCCATTCTAAGAAAGTTGCACAAAAGAAAAAGGAAAAAGTTGCTAAACAAAAAGAAGTACAAGAAGAAGTGCAAACAGAAGGTATAACTTTGATTTTATGTTCGCAAATTCTGTATATATTACAAAGAAAATGACATTCTCCGTCATAAAACGCATTTGAATGTTAAATTCTATTCGCCGTTTAATTTGGAACGGAGAATGGCATTCTCCGTCTAACTTGAAACAGAGAATAACATTCCCAGTATTAAAACACATTAGAATGTTCATTCTCCGTTTTATTTTAAACAGAGAATGACACTCTCCGTGTCATTTGAAATGGAGAATGACATTCTCCGTGTTAGTTTACACGGAGAATGTCATTCCCAGTGTTAAAACCCATAAGAATGGCCATTCTCCGACCTAATTTTTTGTTTTTTTTGTTTTGTAGAAAAAAATCTGTCAGGAATAAGGATTCAAGACTTTTCCGTTCTACCTTCAAGCCAATGCTAAATCTTATGGAGGAGGTCAATCAAGATGTTGGCCGTTTACCTGAGCCAGTTATTGGTTCCTGAAGAATACCGGTTTCTGGAATTTTGTCGAGATTTTCTACCAAAACAGAGTCCATGTCTCCGAAGTGGCCAAGGTAACGGAAGGGCTTGAGAATTTAATTACAAGTTACACAGAAGAAGAAGATGGCGTCGGGTGCTTTGAATTGAGCACCACTGTTAAAATCGTGCAAAGCGTCGACGATATGGCAGTCATATTCGGTCTACCGCTGAATGAAGAAAGCGATGATAATATTTTTTATAGAAGGTTGATAAAGGAAAAACAATAGCAGCCCACACCACCAGCATCATTGAGCCTGTGTAGAGATCACTTCACAAGATTGCTGGCTAATACTAAGGGCAAACACTCAGAAGTCACGAATAAGGAAGTGAGAGACAAGTTCTTTGAATTGTTACGACGGCTTCGTGGCGGAGATAACGCTGTTAATCCAGATGATTTGGCCAAGCTAATAATCTTCCACTTGTGCCAAACAATGTTCTTCACAAAGTCTGGTGGTTCAAATTTGCTGTACAGATTCTTGGCCTTGGTAGACAGTGTGGACGTCATCAACAGTATATGCTGGCCAAGGTTAATCCTGGCATATGTAATGGATAGCATAAAGAGGAGTAGAAGCAAAACTGAACAGGGAGATTACTCAATGGCTTTCCATAAATTGGAAGGTTGCACAATATACTTCCTCTATTGGTTTGCAGAATATAGTAAATTTGTGGAAAGGAAGTTCGCCCCAATTCCTGATTACCCAAGATTTTTCACATGGAATGGGTATAAAATCTCAAACTTCCTCAAGGCCGAATATCACAACAAAATGAGATCGAAGATGATATTGGATGATCCGTTTATACCTGTTGGGGAAGAAAAAGGGCACAAAGAAGATGAGCCACCTATAGAAGAAGTTGAAAAAGAGGGAGAGAAAGAACACCAAGAAGCAGGTGGGGATAATTTTGATGAACATTGGATACCACAGCATCATGAAATGGGCGCTGTGATGGACGACTCAGCAAAGGAATTGGAGGATTTGAGAAGACATCATTCTGATATTCTTGCGCAGAATGAAGAACTCAAAGAAAAGTTGAAAGAGATGGAGGCACAAGAAGCGCAGTTACGTGCAGCCAACCTTGAGAATGCCATACTCAAAGAAAAGCTGAAAGAGCTCGAGGCAGAAGAAGTGCAACAACGTGCAGTCAACGTTGTGATGGAGGGCTCTGTGCATGAACTGGAGGATTTGAGAAGACATCATTCTGATATTCTTGCGCAGAATGAAGAACTCATAGAAAAGTTAAAACAGATGGAGGCACAAGGAGCGCAGTTACGTGCAGCCAACCTTGAGAATGCCATACTCAAAGAAAAGATGAAAGAGCTCGAGGCAGAAGAAGCACAACAACGTGCAGTCAACGTTGTGATGGAGGGCTCTGTGCATGAACTGGAGGATTTGAGAAAGCAGAATTCTGTTCTTAAATCAGAGCTACATGCACAAGGTAAAATCTTTTCTATTTCAAATTTCTGATTTGTAATCTTCCAGGAGAATGGCTATTCTTCGTGTATTATAACACGAAGAATGGCATTCTCCGTGTTATTTGAAACAGATAATTGCTATTCTCTATCATTTCGATACTGGGAAGGTTATTCTCAGTGTAATTCCAAACGAAGAATGCTATTCTCCGTATTATATTACACGGAGAATGTCATTCTCCGTGTTAGGTTTACATCATACATTTCATTATTGTTTGTTTTATTTCAATGCGAACAACCGAGCAACTCAGAGAAACAAATGAAAGGCTAGTTGAGAAGAAAATGGAGCTTCAAAATAAAGTTGAATCGTTTAATATTGAAGCCAATGAAAAGGATGGGAAAATTGTTAATCTCGAAGCCATGGTTGTAGCATTGTAGTGTCAGGAGATTCAAGCAGCTGCTGAACTTGCTGCTCCAAAAGAAGCCAAAAGAAGGAAAAGATCGGAGGGAAAGAGAGCAAGAAAACCATCAGCGCCATTAGCCGTTGAAGATGTTACTCCGTTGGAAAAGAATACAGTTGGAGAGGCTAATAAAAAGTGGAAGATTAATGCCGCTCCGAAATCCGGAGGAGACGCTAAAATGGCTGAATTAAAGAAGAACCGTGCCATACTAAGGGAATGCAATGAACTCTTACTTTGGAAAGATGCGGATGAAGTGCTGAAGAAGCTATACATCGACATCGTAATTCCCAAAAAGAAGTGTCCAGAGTATGTATTCTGAACCCTTTTTTCTTTTGTTTTTTCTAGACTTTTTTCATAATTATGTAATAAGAATCTATCTTTATTAATTTAATCTAAACTAAATTTATGTGCAGTGATATTGTATACTTATTTTTGCCGGAAGAGGGTAAAAATGGAGTTTCAGTCCAGCTGTCGGCAATAGACCTGCAAGACATACTCAACTATGACGACAAGGAGGCTGGCATACTGAACCTAATAATAAGGAAGCTGAGAGTAATTCAAGGCATTAAAAAAGGGTGTGCCCCGTCTAGTTCAAAGGACGTGCCATTGATCCAGAAGCAAAAGCCGGCGCCCCAATCACATAAGTGGTCTGCATTCATAATGGCCCACACATTGGTAAGAATTCAAACAGAAAAATCCATATTCATGTGTACACCGATAAAAATTACTCATGATATTGTGTTTTGTTTTTGGGAAACAGTCTATCATTGAACGTGCTAATGAACCAGACGCAAAAGCCGGCGCCCTTCAAGACATCCAAACAGATGTAGTAGACTTCGTCATGGATTTGGAGGACGACATAGAGTTGCTATTCATCCCACTCTTTAATTCATCCATCAGACACTATACTCTGCTCACATTCAACTTTATCTCCAACGACTGGACACATTACAACTCTTTGAGGCAAACCACGTACAAAAAGTGCAAGGTGGATGCAGAATTAATGAAGAACACCTTAGAGCCTATCGTCAGAAGAAAAGTTTATATGATGAGGGAGAGATGTCCGGCGAAGATGGAGTATGAGAGCAAAGTGCTGAATTGTTCTCCAAATTGCCCACAACAACGGGCACCCAACTGCCTCTTGTACACGACATATTATATGAATATGTTGACGACTACTCCCTTCGAAATACCGGGAGGAAATGACGATGAAACTCACCAGAAGATTACAATGATGAGGTTGGTATGGGCTAAGAAGTTGCTTTCAAGCAAATATGTAACACGAACCAAGCAATGACATTGTAAAACAACAATGTAATTATGTAATTGGGCAAGGAACTTCTGTCTTTTATAAGCTCTGCTTTTATAATTGTCACGACCCGCACCCTAGAGTAAGGGCACGAGACGTGGGTACGTTCAGCCTATGCCGCAGTGTCGACGGTAGAACGCTGTCCTAGGTCACAACATCTAACAGTTTAAGGTAATAACAGTTATACTCCCCGAATGGGGGTGACATAACAGAATATATCTCAATCACATCTTAGGTAGAATACGATAAGATAGAATGATATAAAAGATACAAGATCCAATTCCACAGGAAATACAAATAGAGAGAAGCTAAGTGTCTATGATAAACTCCACTGACAACCAGAAATAGTACAGATCCAAATATATACAACTCAATCTCCAATACTATGAAATAAGATACAGATATCTATGGAGCAACAGTCTCTACAACTAAGGGATACGACTGGAAGTCCGGATCGCAAGTGTCCTCTAAGGCTGTCCCATAGAAAGTATCTAAGCAGGCCTCCTCCTCGTCCTCTGTAAAATTTTCAACAGGTCCAATCAGGACGGGAACGAGCACATATCTCTCAAAACAGTTCATAACAGGTTAGAAGTATAAAGCATGCAATAGAGTAAAATACATGAAATACTGAAAAGGAAGTACAGGAAAACAGGAGATATTTGTAACTGAAAGTAAATACATGATAGTAAAGACTGTAAGTGGCTAAGTGATTTAGAGTACAATATGGTTATGTAAACGGCTTAGGGGCACATGAATACAACTAAGAAGCACATGAATACCTACTGGGGATAATGATCACATAACCAATTCTACTCACCCTGTCCCAATCAATACACAAGGATCCATTCAAGTTACGTTATTGGCACATGAATATAGCTAAAGATACGTGAACTCATGTAATGAGTAGTACATGAGGCACATGATAGTACATGAAAGCACATGAGAACATGTAAATACATGAACTAGTACAAGTACAAGGAGTACCTGATGCACATGATAAAGTACATGAACATGAAATATCCGATGCACCCGTAGAGGGATAACATCTCAGGAAAGGATCCATATAGTACTAATCCGTGAAGATACGTGTCAGCATCAAGTAGAGTAATCTAGAGCAAGAATATAGTCCAGACAGGTATGAAAAGATCAGAGAATGTACTCGCCTGCTAACTGAATGTCCAAGATGAGAGTACTGTCCGAGGAGTGGTGTCTGGCTCCTATTAGAACAGCACAAGTCACAACAAGTCCAGAATGGTAATAAGATGCACTACAATGCATTCTACATGAATCTAGGTCAATCTAGGCCAAAGTCAACTCTTGGTCAACTCTGGTCAACCCTAGAAGTCAAACTAGGTCAACCAAGTCAAACCTAAGTCAAACAAGTCTATACTAGTCTAACTAGTCTATTCTAGGTCTAACAAGGCTATACAAGTCTAATTAGACTATATACTGACACACAGATTCACCAATAGGCTAAGAGCCTAGGCTATAGGCTATCATGCCTATGAACCAAACCATAACACATATACTCATGACAATATTTATATCTAAAATAATACCCTCATTGATATATTTATAATCTAATATAGAAATACCCAATAGCATATAGGTTACCTATATACATATCACACATACATTATATATACCCAAATTAATATTATATGGTAACACACATTATATAAGATACCTTAAATGAATCTCACATACTCATATACAAAGGGAAATAGGAATGAAAGGTGCATGTGTGTGTGTGTGTGTCATGAGAGACAAGAGTGTGTGTAGTGAGATACATGAGAGCATGTGTGTGTGGTGTGGGTGTATACAAGATAGTGTAATGGAGAAACATGTGTGTGTGTGATGAGTGTCATGAGAGACATGGCATAAGGGTGTGAACATAGAGTGTCAATGGGAAATCAGTAACCAATAGGTATCGTCCTGAATACAGAAAACAGGGAAAGGGCAGTCCAACATGGACAGTGTAGTGTACAAGACAGTGTGATACAAGTAGGAGTAGGAAAACAATCAGTAGACAGTGTGTGTTAGACAAAATAGAAAAATCAGTGAGCACCTGTGCTTGGGTGCATGTGTGTGACAAATCTGAAAACAATGGGTGACATATGGCAGCTGTGTGTGAATGAAAACATGGCATGAGGGTGTGTAGGAATCCTGAAATCAGTTCATTCACTCTCAGGGATCAACCAATCTCAGGTTTTTGGAAAAACTGGAAAATAGTGAGTGATACACATTTGTGTTTTGTGTCAATAGAAAACAGGAATCATTGTTACAGTGCAATGGGAAAACAGGAAATCAAATAACATGTAATTCATTACAATATCAGTTAAGGAATCATAATCTCAGGAAAAATAGGAATTCAGTTCAGGTTAATTTAGAGAACAAATTCTCAGGTTTAGCTATTAGTTGACAGGAAGCATAACTAAACATTCATTCACTCATGTAATGTAAAGAAAGGAACCAATTTCTCAGTTTTTAAACAGTTGACAGTTAACTAATGAATAAACATTCATGCAATTCAGTTAAGAAAAAAAGAATGGAATCAATTGACAGGAACCAATCCCAGGTTTCATAATTTGAAACCCACACACTCCAAATCCCATTCACAGGTCATAAAACCAAATTCGACTGAAATACTCTATTTGCATATACTAACAATCATGTAGGAGGAATTTATAGTTGAAACATCAATAGAAACTGGAATTTAATATTTTAGAAATACTGAAAAACCCAGTATCATTAACAGGTATCAGCTAACATGCCACTTGCCCCCATTCGAAACCAATTTCCATCCAACCTTTAAACTAACATGTAACCCTAATCTATCATAGATAATTACACATGTTAGGATCTAGATTAGCAAATATAATATGTATTAAAACATTAAAAACTGAATTAAAAACAATGAACCAATACAGTACACTGATACGCACAGTGCACACCCTGTGCACGCGTGATTCCGTATCTGACACGACACGAGGGGTCGTGTCACTTGACACACATGGTTTCAGTGGTCGCCCCTTCGTGTGTGTCAAGTATTTTGTGTCGACGTGTCGTGTCCTGCTCGCAATCAGCCCCGAGCAGCAGGGCAGCTACAGTGCCTGTGCGCTCGCGCGTGCACCCGCATGTTCGTATGTCCGTGGCGACTCGACACGACACCAAACGTGCTCAGAACACTAGAAACCCCTAAGCGAGGTTAAAACCTAACTTTCTATTCAATTACATCCCTGAAATCAGATCGAAATAACCTTTGGGACATTTCGTCAAACACCTATATACAAGGACTGATACGTGTCCGATACGGACACGTATCGGACACGAATCCTAGGGTTAGCTATACCTACAGCTAGATTAGGCCTAGGGCTTCCTAGATATGCAATAAAATCAACATTTTATGGTGTAGATTTGAATTTACCTATAGGTGTGCAAAGCTCAAAAAGCTCCAAAAGAGAATGGATCCTCAAGCCACCAAAACTCTTCCAAATTGTTTCTCCCCTGAAAATTCTCAATACCAACCGTAAGTAAACTAAATTTAGAACCTATTGCAATTGATTTGGGTGGAAAAGGAATTGAAATAAATTTTTTAGGATTTAATGAAGATGGAGACTCACCTCTTTCTAAAACTTGCAAATAATTCTAAGGAAGGCTAGCCCTAATTTCTAGGAGCATTAAATAGGGGAGAATGACCTAAGTGTGGCCGACCATGGGCTGGATTAGGGCTAGGTTACACTAGTGTTGGGTTGGGCCTCCAAGGCTAAGTCACAAGTCATGACTTGTGAAACCACAAGCCATTTCTATTCAAATTAATTCCTATTCTCTCCAAAATAATTCTAATGGGTTTAAATGTCACTAACTTAGGTCAAGCTAGGGTTCCATAACCTAACCAAATAGTCATGACCTAGGTTAGCCTCTAGGACAGTCTCCAAAGTCAATACTAGTCAAAGTCAATATAGCACCAAAACAAATATACTAAAAATCACTAAAATTTCTAATAATTATAATAAATACTAATAATCCCAAATAATTCCCAAAATTTTAAAAATGACCAAAATACCCTCAAGCTAGAAAAGTGGTAGTGACAATAATAAAATTATTTTTGAATTACATTTACATTGTCAAAACCATGAAAAGTTTGACTTTTATTTACATATGAAAGTCTGAACTACTACATAAAATCCTACAACCAATAAAAAGTTGAATAAGATGGAGAATTCCATTCTTTGTGTTATTTGAAGTAAACCAACAAAAAAGAGTCTTGCCAAGGCGGGGGATCGGTAGAGTCCATCTCCAGGATGAAGTGAATTCCTTTGCAAGGTGCTCTGCCTCAAGGATTTCCTTTGCAAGGTCCTTTGCTCTCAAGGAATTCCTTTGCTTCTGTTCCTGTGCCTCAAGGAATTCATCTTGCTCTTGCTCTGACGATGCACGATGAAGTGATTTGCCATTAATACCAATTAATCTGCCCCTTCGAATTCTGTCAAGTGAACACCATTCTCCATGTACTGATGTGCCCAATTGGAACGGAGAATGACATTTATATGCCATTAATATGTCATTAATACCAATGAATCTGCCATTTATATGCCATTAATACCAATGAATTCTTCCATTTATATGCCATTAATACCAATGAATCTGCCCCTTCGGATTATATTCTCCGTTTTATTTGGAACGGAGAAACGGAGAATAGCTTTCCCGTTTAAATTAAATCGTTTGAGGATTCTATTCACCGTTTATTTCGGAACGGATAATAATATTCTCCGTCTATCTTGAAACGGAGAATAACATTCCCAGTGGTAAAACACATTAAAATATTCATTCTACGTTTTTATTTAAACGAAGAATGACGTTCTCCGTGTCTTTTGAAACGGAGCATGTTATTCTCCGTTTAGTTTGAAAAGGAGAATGAAGATGAGCTTGATGAGAATATGACGAGGTTGGTATGGGCTAAGAAGACTACAATAATAAGGTTGGTATGGGCTAAGAATTTACTTTCAAGAGAACTTCTGTGTTTTATAATGTCTGCTTTACTCTGTCTTTTATAATAAAATCATTTATGAGTTACATTTACATTGTGAAAACCACAAAAAGTTTGACTTTTATTTACATATGAAAGTCTGAACTACTACATAAAATCCAACTATCAAGAAAAAAGTTGAATGTGAGCTGCGTGCGGGCATCGCAGAGCAATGGAACTCCTTGAGGCAAAGGAATTTCTTGATGCAAATTACTTCATCGTGCAACGTCAGAGTAATGGAACTCCCTGATAGTCAGAGCAATAGAACTCCTTGAACAAAGGAACTCC
Source organism: Iris pallida (assembly GCA_029216955.1). NCBI lineage: Eukaryota > Viridiplantae > Streptophyta > Magnoliopsida > Asparagales > Iridaceae > Iris > Iris pallida. The sequence continues at coordinate 351,930 of JANAVB010002795.1, forward strand.
GTGCATAGTCAGAGCAAATCAAAGTACGAGCGCTCCGTGCATAGTCATCGACTGTGTGCTACATAGAACATCTGCACGATATCACTCTACATCCACCTCTGCTAAAAACACACCTGAAATGACTCGGATAGACCTAAAACTTAGGATCTTGCGGTGGTAAAAAAAAATGCTTGCTACTGATTTTGCTAAATCGGTGTTTTTCTATCACACCAAGTAAATATTAGGTCTTGATATGCATGAAGCATGTATCATTAGTCTACACAACCACTAAAACCAAGCCAACACTTGAGACATGCTCTGGGTTAGCACAATAATAAATAATAATATTCCTAGAGGATACAAGGCATAATCAATATTTCTCTGAAGCACCTAGCAAACAAAAAATGCAGTAGAAGGTTTACAAGAAAAAGATGATTTTATATAACTGGTTAGGATGTTGCAGATGTTAATGCCATATAAAGAAATAAACATGAGTAAAACATCATACGAGCAATAAACAACATACACTAATAAACAACGGCAGATACAAACAAGCAATAAATAATAGATTCTACAACAGCTGCTCAAATATGTAAGGTGGAAAAGCCACAAATAGACCTCAATGAATTAATTTGAAGACTGTTTACTATCTTTCAGGAAAAAATGGTAGACCAAAAAGGTTTTCTCAGCGCTGCATTGTACTTCTGATGTGATCTAATATACACAAGGGATGCCCTTACTTGAAAGGGCAATGATGAAAACAACAGAATATAGAGGGCAAAATTTTTACACAACACAAAATCGGTAGCATGTGATGATATGGTTTGGAAGAGAAGCTGACTAAGCTGATGAGTCCATTCAAATGAAAGTACATGAATAAAGGAAAACATCCAACAAGATTCAGATTTCTGCAACTGTGCAGGGTGTTTTATGAGATGCACACCTGAGCAACAAGAAGAGCATGATACACACTTGAATATTGGGCTCAAACAGCAGAAAAAGAGAACATATATACTAGCAGCAGTATAGAAGCTGCAGATATAATAAATCCAACAGCAGTGCTATTTCTTGTTTTTGTTATGCGTGTGAATTTTTAATAATAGTTTTATCTATTTAAAGTATAGGGCCAAATGCTATTAAGCAAAGGGATTTCAGAAAACATCAGATAGAACATGATGTAAGCTTAATGCTACTCTTGGAGTTGCTGTCAGGTTCTAGAAGGAAGCAGAAACACGAAACAAAATTTCTTTACAAGCTAGATGTCAACCTATTTGCACTATTTGTTTTCCCTGTTTTTCTCTCTACACTACGGAAAACAGTAACCAAGAGAGAGAAAGAGCCGGTGGATCGAAAAATGGATTTTGGAAAAAGAGAGAAAGGGAAAGGGGTGTTTGTATGGCCAACCATGTCCATCACTGGAAGAAAGTTATTGATACAACTTTAACTCAATAATAGAATAATGCTTGTATACGAAATATATATGGATCAATTGATATTCATCAACCAAAAACATTCTGATTCATTATGAATGTTTAAAGATGAAAAGAATCTTCTCGGTAACAAGTTCAATTATAGAACACATGATTTATGAGTCTAAACTGGTAAGAGGACATAAAAAAAGACGGTTTCTACTACTGAAAATGAAAACAAGGTCTAGAGAATTTTCATTAATTCCTATACTGTCAGTTCATGGAACAGATATTCCTTTGCCAACGTAGATCATAAAGATAAAACAAAAAACATAATGATGCGAAAGATTGTGCTAGCTGGAATTTATCAAATACAAAACCATTAAAATTCATACCTTGTCTTCTTTGAAGTGCAAGTCCAACCAGTTTCCTTTTGAAGCCTTGCACATTGTGATAATGACTTTTGTAGGCTTAACCAGCACCTTACATTTATCAGGCAAAATTTCTTTGTTTAATTTTGGTATTGCACATCTGTAGTTCTTCCCTTGGACATCATGAAACTTTATGTCTACTGACATTGGGTTAAATATGGTTTCCACCTTCTCTTGTTCTACACCTTCAAGGAACACATAAATCTGGTTGACAAGAAATCACGAACAGGGTTAGATCTTAGATATCTGAAAAAAGAGATCAACTTACACCATAATTTAGGATAGTTTGCACTTTAAATATCATGAACTTTAACGGTTTTGTAAGTTACCAACATAAACCATTTTAAATAGCAACTTGCTACCACAAACTTTATCTTTCTTACTTAAATACCATGAACAGTGACATTTTTGCAAAATCAGGTTAACGATGAGTACAAAAGACTATATCGTCCCTTGTAATTTTAATAATAACAAAATTGATTATTCATTTCATAATTTAATTAATTAAATAGTAATCATTTGATTATACTAATTCCAACCCTAATCTAAACTTAATTCTCAAAAAATCCTCCAACCTTAACAAAAACTTGTGACCTCTAAAATTTCACTTGAAAAAATAGTTCTAACCAAAATATCTGAATTCAAACCCTCAATTTACTCATAATCCCCATATTTTAGTAAAAAAAAAGAAATAAAAAAAGGAAAAAAATTAAGTAAAAAAAACTAGCCCTGAACCCCAAACCTATCCTCCCCTTCCCAGTCATCGGCCATTGTGGTCCTCACCACCATCCCACCACCTCTTCGTAGTCGTCATCCCACCTCCATCACCACTCCTCCCGTTCACCTGTGCGCGGCAGCAACAATGACAGATGTGTACCAAATCCTAATAGAAAGGATCCAAATCTGGAACATTATTAACCAGGATGATGCCATTCCCAGTCATAATCTTGCAAGTCCTACCAAGATACTCAGCAACGATATTGTGCCTAAGAGCAAAAGAAATAGACACAAAACTGTGCGTAGCACCAGAATCAAACAAGGCTAAAGCTGGAAAAGAATCGAGCAGAATAGAACCTGCGACAATATCCGCTATAGGCTCCATCTTCTCGGCTGCAAAAGCAAAGGCTCTACCCTGACCACCCCGCTGCTGGTGGTGCTATACAAACCGCTGCTGCTGGGTCGGAAGTGGACCCCTCGGCTGCACTGCAGGTACTCTCGTCGGTGCCCCCTGAGCTGCTACCGCTCCACGGGCTACCCTGCGAGGGTTCGCAGGACAGTCTCTCAACTGATGGCCTGTGCCACCGCAAAAGAGACACACTCCTAGCCTCTTCCGGCAGACCTTCCAGACGTGACCAGGCTTCTTGCAGAAGAGGCAAGGAGCCCCATGCTGTGCCTGCCTCTGCTGAGCCTCGGCCTGGGCTCTCTGAGTCTCCAGCATCTGCTGGAGGAAAGTATGCATCTGCCCAATATCTGTAGGCAGAGGTGGTGGAGGTGGAAGTATGTCTGCAACTGGAGGAGGAATCCGCTGCGCAGGAAGAGGAAGAGCGCCCGGATCAACCACTGGTACTGCGGCCGGAATAGTCGTAGCAACCATGGGGTCAGCCCTCGTAACTGGCGGAGGAGCGCCCCCAAGAGCTGCTGCCGACACCCCGACTGCAGCAGGAGTGTCCGGATCAGGTCCGCGAGTCAGAGCAGACCTCTCCGCGTCCGCGGACTCAGGATGCTGGGACCTGGTATGCACCATCCTGAAGATAGAAATAAAGAAGGAAATCAATACGGCCCGGGAAATATTATATCAAGGAGGACAATTAGAATGCAAAATCAATATCAAAGACGGTAAGCAAGATAAGCAAGGAAAGATCCTACTTGATTGAGTACTCTTAGCCTACTACCTCCTATATGTAACACATGCTCGTAGTCAACACTCTAAGACGAGTGCCGCTACGACATCGCACTAATTTCGACTTCAGGACCTGCGTGAGCCACCACTAAAAACGTGTCACGACCTGCACCCGCTGTAAGGGCACGTGTGCGAAACAACGTCCAGCCCTCACCGTAAAAACGGCGTAGAACGCTGTAGGTTTTCTACTCTAACAACAGTTTATATATATAATATCAAAAACCTGTCGAGAATATGGTCAACTCCGAACGGAGGACAAGCAACGATAATATATGAGTCCTCAATCACAACTCTAAGATGATAAAGTAAAGACTGAAAGATAAAAATAAGATGACAATAAAATTTAAACTGTCAAGTCCAAACACAAATAATATACAAGTCCAAGTCCAAGTCTCTAATACAAGCCAAAATATAACAGTCTCAAAAGTAACTGGAGACAAGGTCCAGTACAATTAACTCTAACTAAGCAATAGGTAAAGTCTCGTCAGGCGGAGCTAAGCCCTGCTGGACCAAGGTCTCCAAGTCTAAGCCCACTACGTCATCCGGACCGTAGTAGGTACAGTAATCCCCCTCATCATCATCTGTAATATTTTGTCAACATATCCAGTCAAGATAGAACGAGCACAATCAACTAACAACAGTTCACAAGATATGACAAAAGCTATAAGACTGTAAATAGAGAGTATATACAAGAAATCATGGAATGTACATGTGAGTATTATGGCAAGGTAAGCTGTAAATCTAGAGCTAGAACAAGACAAGTAACACTGATCATGGCATGTACAAAAATCAAGAATCATCTATCTAGGTGTGTGAGTACTAGCTATAATATGTGGCCGGCTTGGGAACTTGCACAAATAGTAACATGCCTGGCAAATCATACGTGGGGTGTATGATCAACACTCACAATCAATAGGTGCACAATGGGTGCACAATAGGCTTTGACCACATATCTATACTAATACTTTCCGCCCCCGACTGGTAGAGTGGATCCAAGCAAGACACGTTACGACACGGGATTCTGCGAGAAGGGAGCAAGTCTCCTCGAGAATCGATGTCCATATACTGCACAAAAACTACAAGGGGGCTTGCACAAGATATACCAAGATAACGAGGAATAACATCTCATGTCGGGATCCATGAATACCAATCCGTGTGACCAATGTGTCGAGAACAAGCATATCTACACTAATTACATGAATTATAACAACATCGTAAATTGGAAAAATATCAGAGAATGTACTCGCCTGTAATATGATATGATATGTCAACGGGATCCAATGCAGCGTCTCGAGGACCTTTAGAGAATAAGACGTATCAATACTATGTTTAAGAAGTAAAGTCAAATCAAATTAAATCCTATTAAGTCATTCTAGGTCAAGACAAGTCTAGTTAGGTCAACCTTGGTCATAGGAGAACATTGGAAGTCAATCCGAATCAAACTAGGTCAAAAGTTAACTTATAGTTGACTTTTGGTCAACGGGTCAACTCTGGTCAACTCTAGGTCAACCCTAGGTCAATCCTAGGTCAATGGTGACTAACAGTTGACTTTTGGTCAACCGTTCAAGTCTAATGAAATTTGGGACTAAATTGGGTAAAGTGTTGACCCATAGTTGACTTTTGGTCTAAAAAGTCAACCTTGGTCAACCAAGGTCAAGACTAGGTCTAGACGACTATTTCTAATCATTACCAACCTTTACAACCCATATTCGAGTCCATCTTGGACTCCGAAACCCGTATCTTGGCCGTAGGCCAATATCTTAATTTACCCTTTACAAAGGTAAATTTCTAGCCTAGATGAATACCAAGTTAGCCTACCTACGCTTGGTATTTCGACCCGTGCTTCCTAGGGTAGTAGGATACTAGCCTATACGTTTATTACCTACCAAGCTTCCTAGGTAGAGTGGACGTCTAGTCCATCTTACGGCCTATTGCCGATATTTTGAATATCTCAAGATACGCAATGGTACGGCGCGATATCGTCGTTCTAAAATTCCGATTTCAACTCGGGAGCCTACCCGCAAAGTCTAATTCACGTAATCTAGGTCTCCTCCAAGTTTCAATGCGTTCCGACACTCGGGGCTCAATTTCACCCTCTAACTCAAACTCCTCTAAATTGTATTTCCTACACTTCTACTTCTCGTTCTCCTTCTAAATCCTATTCTTCTAATTCTCCTTCCTTCTCCTAATTCTAATTCTTCTTCTTAATCTTCTTCTAATTCCCTGTTCTTCTAATTTCCTTCTCATTCTTCTTCTAATCTTCCCTTCTAATTTTCCTTCTAATCATCCCTTTCTAATTTTCCTATTCTTCTTATTCTTCTCCTCTCCTTCTTATTATCCTTCTTCCTATTTCTTCTAACTATCTACCTATATATATATATATATATATATATATATATATATATATATATATATGGGGGGTGGGGGGTGGGGGGTTATATAGGGGTTAAGGGGGCTATGGCAGCTGCCATAGCTGCTACTGCTGCTGCTCTTACTGCTAGCTGTTGCAGCTGCTACTGCCTGTGCTATTGCTGCTGCTGCTTGCCCTGCTATTGCTGCTGCTCCTGCTACTGCAGGCTACTTGTACTGCTCTTGCTGCAGTTGCTTATTCTTCTTCTCCTTCTAATTCTTCTACTTCTCTCCTCTATATATATATATATTTTTTTTTCTCTCCTCTATATATATATATATATATATATATATATATATATATATATATATATATATATATATATATATATATATATATTTTGTATGTGTATGTATATATATATATATAAATAGATATCTAGATAACTATATATATATATATATATATATATATATATATATATATATATATATATATATATATATATAGTTATCTAGATATCTATTTATATATATATATACATACACATACAATATATATATATAGATATATATATATATATATATATATATATATATATATATATATATATATATAAAGAAAAAAAATATATATATATATATATATATATATATATATATATATATATATATATATATATACTCTAATTACCTATCTATCTATCTATATATATATATACACACACATCCATATATGTATAAATACATACACACAGACATATGTAAATATATATATAAATACATACACACACTCACACAACCACTCTCATGACACACTCTCACCACCACTCTCATGACACACTCTCACTCACAACACCACCACTACCACCATTCCTCTACACACATACAAATACATATATATATATATATATATATATATATATATATATATATATATATATATATATATATATATATACTCCTCTAATTAAGAAAACCCCCAAATAAGTCCTTAAACTAGAATTTAGGGAAAACCTATAAATCTATGGTCAAAGTGTGGAGAATCATCTCCTCTACATTTATTGTGAAAGACATAAATGCTAAAAAGGAATTAATGGAAAATTAATGAGCTTACCTAATGGAGTAATCCCTTGGAGAAGAAGCTTGGAAAAAGAAAGAAATGGAGAGGGAGAGTGATTACTTAGGAGTGAAGAAAGAGAGAGGGAGAGTGGTCCTCTTGGCCGGCCATGGGGGGGGGGGGGGGGGGGGGGGGGGGGGGGGGGGTTCTAATGGGTTTGGGTGAGGCCCAATAAGCCCCCAACCCATTAGACTTAGTTTGGGTTCAGTTTGAATTGGGTTTGTTTCGGTTTAACTCCAATTTAACTAATTAAGCCTCTAATTGACTAGTTAAGCCATGTGAGTATGGTTTATTGGTTTTTAGTCTAATTAGGACGGCATGTGGGCCAAGTCCAGCTAGTATGTGGGTCCCACTAGTGTCCAGGCTACCCGGATCTCCTACTTAAGTCCAAATTGGATAAAATTCAAACCAAATCAAACAAATCCCTAAGAATCAAATAAAATCAAATAAAATTTCTAAAGATTATAAAACTTGAAAAATGATGAAAATACCCTTAATTCGAAAACTGGGGGTGACATGAATCCAGGAGTAGGTTAATTCAGTGCAATCTGGGGACTGCCATGTTCATACAATTGGTATCCGTGCTTAACCAGATGGATAGGTGTAAATCCTGTTCAGGATTGATATGTTCAGGACTGAATGTATAATTTTGTAGAGGACTGATACTTGGGGCATATTAAGCTTGCTAGTGACATAAGAGTAGGGGTGTGCTTCCAATACCTGTAGGAAATAGTTTTAGTTCGAATTGATGAGGGGATGAATATTTTTAGTTGAATTTTCATTCTTGTTATGTATGTGTTTACTACTGCTTACTATTTTAGATATAACATTTTAGATATATTTTTGAAACTATAACTGTTATCTCGGGGTGATTGGACCCTTCGTATGAGTATCGAGATTGGTGGTATCGGTAGAATTGACGGTGTATCGAGATTGGTGGTATCGGTAGAATCGGCGGTTTCAGATTGAGTATCGAACTTTTTTGTATCGGAAAACAAATTATTATTAATAAATTATTGAAATTCTAGAAAAGTGTTAGGTGCCCAACCTAACTGAACTAGGGTTTTCAAACAGAAATTGAGGGAACAACTATCTGCACCCATCCTTATGAACTTTGATAGTAGGGGTTGTGATATAACATTAGGATTCCTTATGGGGCTGATTAACATTAGGATTCCTTATGGGGCTGATTACTGACTGAACACTCGGATTGCAGCTACAAGTCTACTCTGATTGCCAGTGATTCAGTCAGGTACATAACAAAAAGCTTATTTTATATATTTATGCATAAGTTTAAGTATTTCATGTGTTGTTTCTTAGTAATTTTGGAGCTAAATGAAATAGTAATCACCATTGCCTATTGGTTTACATGCGATACATAAGTTTTTTTTTCTTTTAGATGCTTTTACAACTTTACTATGCCTTTACATCTTTATACCTTGCTGATTGCTGATTGGTCTTTACATCTTTACTGTTTGTAGATAGTTCCAGCTGATACCGACACCACAGGGAGCTTCTATGCTGACAGAGCTGCTATGCTGACACCACAGGGAAACGAATTTTGTGAGATATCTGAGGGGCTGGTTTGGGGCTGGACTTTTTTTTTATTTTTTTGAACTTTATTGCTCCGTTTTGTAAATTTTGGATAGACTGATACGGCTCAAGTGAACTGGTGTTGGCTTATGTTTGCTTTGAACTTGCATATCACATTTACTTAATAGCAATACTTATAACTCATGTGAAAAGCAACGCAAATATCAGGCGGAACCAATAGGGTTCGAGCCTCCTAACTGTAAGGACGAGTAGGGATGTGTGAGTTATAATAAAAACATTTTTATTTAATAACTAATAATAATAATTGTCGATGATCCGGTCCCCATAGAGGTCCCCATAGAGATTTGACGAGAATGGTCTTGGTCTTGCCTGAGTTTGGAAAGTGGGGACTGATTGGAGTACTACTCACATAGCTTTGTTATTTTTTTAAAAAGTGGATTTGAAAGCATCCGACTCAATCATTGAAATGTTAATTAATAGTAACAACTTATAACACACAAAAATAACTTTGATTCTATTGTTTTCCAAGTCTCCACTTGCTCAATTTTCTAGTCCCAATGTGAAATAATATTTTTCATGAGATCTCTTTGATACAATTCATGATTATGGGGATATGATATTTGAAAAGTACATAAGCAAGGCAAAGAAATGGTGAAATTTTAAGTCTTTGTCAGTCTAGATGGCTAAGGCTCATGCATGGTGTCAAGCGAAACATGCTACCATTATGTGAACAAAAAACTGAGGATAACACAAAAATATGAAAAGGTTATTGCAGTGGAACTCTACCAGAACATATACATCATTCATACAATTGTCCAATCAATGTAGCCACTCACACACACACACACTCTTGACAACTTTCAATGTGAATGTTCCCAATTCACATTGACAGTGCATAAATTTGGTGCAAGTGAACTCTTTAGGTTTCATACCATACCGAAGATCATTAAATAAATCTTGGGCTTTACTTGGTATAAGAAAGATAAACACAACTTTTTTTGGGTCCACTGCTCTCACTCTCACAGTTTATTAAATGGAAAAAATAATTCGAGATACAAATTTTTGTGCTACAGAAATAATAAAAGGCTAACAAAATGCCTCAATTTTGTTGTGCCAACTTAAGTTCAGAATTGAGAATAATTATAACACAAATCCCCCAACAATCTGGAAGTTAACAAGAGAACTAATTAATAAAACTGGTATATATCTGACATGAGAAGTGATAAAAGAATTGGATTACATTGCAAGTCAATAAACTTGTGAAAGTCAAGAAAGTGTAATAAACTAAATGCCGTGTTACAAAATTGAATTTTTTTTCTTTCGATATACTTAAAATTGAATCAATAAAACAACAACAATAATTTTCCAAAAAGAATTGTCAAAAGTCAGCAAAGACCTCATTCAGCTGTGAAGGTTCTCATTTACCCTCCTCGAAAATTAGGATCTCGAGACCATCCAAGAAGATTTGTGTCAATTTGAATCCCATAAGAGTTTTCTGTTTACCGATTCAACTGGTGGTGCAAGCCCAGGAATGTCCTGAATGTCCTTGTTGTTCGGATGGACAATCTAAGAAAAAAGGCAAAAAACAGAAATGAGTAATAAGAAATATTTTACACCATGAAATAAAAAAAAAACTAGTCTGCCTAAGCAAGGTGAATCTGAAACTGGAAGGCCTAAGTGCCAAATTAGACTTGAGATGCAAAAAGTCTCTTCATGAATATCATTACATGAGCTACACCAATCTTTTTTGCCTAAGGATGCGGTATCGATGGCACAGTAACCGCACGAAAAAAACATAACATGAAGAGGCATGTTCGAGGACTGAAATCAAAGTTCAGCTGCCGATGCTTATACCAAAACTCGTTCTGATGACATATAGTATGAGAACTTAAATGTGAAATAATGTAATGTAGGAAGGATGGACACCTCGAAAATCAGAAGCGTGTCCATGTATAGCGTTGTGTCACATGTATCGGGCACAAAACCGAACTCCGGGATAAACTGGGACACATCAAAGATATGTATTGTATCACCCATTTCCAACCACTATAAGTGAATTACTAATCACTAATCACCCATTTCCAACCATTATAAATCGAGAGAGGTCATTGGTGAAAATTCATGTTAATTTGCATCCAAAAATAAAGCCAAAAAGTGATAAAATGGCAAATTCTAATGGCGAAGGAGGCCAGTTTGGCAAATGGAAACTTTTGGAATATGAGAAACTTATTTCTATTTTAGTTTCTATAAACTATAAGGAACCTAAGAAAAGTAAGTTTCCAATTAAAAATGTTGTTTTTTTGATAGAAACTGTTGAAATAGTTGTTATATTTTATTGATAATCTCTTGGCTATTTATAGCCTTACAACATCCTCATTACATTAACTCTCTATAGGAATATCCTATGACATATTCTCATTACATTAACTCTCTATAGGAATATCCTATGGCATATTCCAACATACCAAATATACTAATAGGATATTCCAATACATATTCCAACATACAAAAAATACCAATAGGATATTCCAACACTCCCCCTCAAGATGGACGAAAGATATTCACTAAGCCCATCTTGTCACATCCTCTCATCATGCTGACAGAGCTAAGCCCCTTGGTCAGTCCGTCTGCTACCTGATCTTTGGTTGGAACATAGCCCAGCTCTAGTAGTCCACTATCCAGCTTTTCTTTGATGAAGAATCTGTCAATCTCGATATGCTTGGTCCTGTTATGCTGTACTGGATTGTTGGCAATACTAATAGCTGACTGGTTGTCACACCATAGCTTCATCTTGACTTTCTGGTCGAGCTTCAACTCCATAAGCATATTCTTCAACCACAATAGCTCTGTGACTCCCAAGGCTATATAGCTCTATATTCTGCTTCAGCTGTTGATCTGGCCACCACTGACTGCTTCTTACTCCTCTAAGAGACCAAGTTGCCTCCTACAAATATGCAACATCCCGAGGTGGATCTCCTGTCGTCAACACAGCTAGCCCAGTCAGAATCACAATAACCCTCGATGCTCACATGATTATTCCTTATGAAATTCAGTCCCTTCCCGGAGCCTTCCTTCAAGTACCTCAGAATCTGGTACACTGCGTCCATATGACCCTTCCGGGGTTATGCATGTAGCGGCTCACTACACTGACCGCAAAGCTGATATCAGGTCGGGTGTGGCTCAAGTAGATCAACTGTCCCACCAATCTTTGATATCTATCCGGTCAACTATTTCTCCGGCTTCAGCATCCAGCTTGAACTTCTGGTCTATCGGTGTCGTAGCTGGTTTGCATCCCATCATCCCTGTTTCCGTAAGCAGGTCCAGTACGTACTTTCTCTGAGAAAGAACAATTTTTCTGTATCTCGAGCAATCTCAATCCCAATTAAGTATCGAAGAGGGCTAAGATCCTTCACCTCGAGCTCCTTGCCAAGCTTTCCCTTGAGTTGGACGATCTCCTGCTCATCATTGCCTGTGATAATCTTATCATCCACATACACCGCAAGCATGCTGATGTGGCCTCCACTTCGTCTGAAGAACACAGTATGATCAGCATTGATCTGCCGATATTCCATCCCAATCATTGCTCTCTTGAACCTGTCAAATTATGCTCGAGGAGACTGCTTCAGTCCATAGAGGGACTTTTTCAGCCTGCAGACTTTACCTTCTGTCTGATTGGTGCCGAATCCTGGTGGTATCTCCATGTACACCTCCTCCAATAGATCCCCATAAAGAAATATATTCTTCATATCCAGTTGGTGTAGCTTCTATCCTCCATTGGCTGCCAGAGAGATCAAGGTTCTGACAGTACTTATCTTCGCTACTGGTGCAAAGGTCTCGTCATAGTCGATGTCGTACGTCTGACTGTATCCTTTTGCCACCAGTCGAGCTTTGTAGTGCTCAACCTGTCCATCTGGGTTCTGCTTCACAGTGAAAACCCACTTGCATCTGACTGCTCTCTTCCCTTCTGGCAGTCTCACCAGCTCCCAAGTTCAGTTCTTCTTCAGAGCTCCCAACTCCTCGTGCATCGCTGCTTTCCACTTTGGATCGTTCTTGGCTACCTCCTAATTGTTAGGTACAGTAACACTATCCAATGATGCAATAAAAGCTCCATGAGAAGAAGAGATGATCATATGAGACAAATTTAGTAAGGTTCCAACCATATCTATCAGGAGGTTTTCCCGCATTGCTGCGAGTGGACCTCCATACTGATGATGGTTGGGGAGGAGGAGAAGGAAGGACATCACCTGAAGGGGAAGGTGGTGGTGTAGGTGTCTCAGGAGTCAAGACGGACGCAAGCAAGGGACTTAGCACTGACACTGTAGGAACTGGTCCTGCAAGTTGCTTCTCTCGCCTGCTATAGGTTAGTATCTCCCCCTGAGCTGTGGGCCTAACACCTTTTATTTTCTCCTACTGTCCCTTTTTACCTTCATGTACCATATTTGTTCCTCCAAGCCATACTCCGAGATCAGTAGAAATGCTTCCCAACAACTCTCCCTCTCGCCTCATACTTGCAGTATCAGGTGAGATATTTGGATTTCTCTCCTGACTGTAGTATGGCTCATGTTCCCTGAAGTGAACATCCATACTTACAAACCTTTTTTTTACTTGACTCCAGCATATGTAGCCTTTCTGAGTTTCTGAGTAGCCCACAAAGATACACTTGATTGCTCGAGAATCAAATTTTTCTACCGACGGTCTGTTGTCCTTCACGAAGCATACGCAGCCAAACACCTTTAGTGGGAGCATTCCACTCTTATTTTTTGCAGCATCTTGCATGGAGACCTCCATCCCAACACCTTTGAAGGCATCCTATTGATCAGTTGAGCTGCTGTCAATACTGCATATCCCTACAGACTCTGTGGGACATTCATGTCTATCATCATACTTCTCGCCACTTCCAGGAGGTGTCTGTTCTTCCTTTTCGCTACTCCGTTCTGTGCTGATGTATATGCACAGGTAGTCTGATGCCGTATCCCTTGGGCGGACAAGTATTCTGCAAGTGTCTTGTTGGTGCACTTCGTTCTATTGTCAGATCTCAGTACCTTTACCACTGCTTTGTACTGAGTCTGGATATGTTTGTGAAAGTCCCAAAAACAGAAGGGGACCTCACTCTTATTTTTCATCAAATACAGCCAAGTAGTATGAGAAAAACAATCTATAAAGGTAACAAACTATTTGTAACCATTCATAGGAGTAGTAAATGGCCCCCAGACATCAGAGTGTACCACATCAAAAACAGATGAGCTCCTGTGACCGCTATTCACATATGAACTCCTAGTAAGTTTGCCTAACTCACAAGCATCACAAACTAGTTTCTCTTTGTTAACTTCTTCATAAATTGCAGGATATAATTTGCTTAAAATATCAAATAAAGAGTGTCCCAACCTCCTGTGGTGGATTCTCAATGTATCTTCCGCACTCATCTTCTTCAGTCCTTCCATCCTTGCCTTTTTCGCATAGATACTAATGCTGAATCCAGCCCTTCTCGATCCAGGTACTACAGTCCATCATACCAAGTGCCAGTCCCAAGTCTTCGTCCCGTCTCTTTCTCCTGGAAGATCACCTTAGAAATATCAAAGCATACAGTGCATTTTAATTGGAGGATTATAGAACTAATGGATAAAAGACTGACTAGAAAAGAAGGAGCATACAAAACATTGGATAATTTTACTGAACTTGTACAATCGACAGTACCCTTACCGACCATTGGCTGGAAAGTACCATCAGCTGTTTGAATGCTGTTCGCCAATGCTAGGTGAGTGTAGGAAGAAAACTAACTAGCATTCCCTGTCATGTGTCGAGACGCACCCGAATCGATAATCCAATCCAACGATCTGAGGGAAGACATAGTTGCAAGGGCGAGCGAGTCGTCAGTGGCTTCCGCCGACGAATGGGCATACATGACAGCGTTGCCTCTGGCGAAGAATGAGGTGGACGCCTCCCTGGTCCTACTCCTCATGTCTCCATCGCTCGACGCTCTCTGCCTTCTCCTGAGTACTTCCAACATGTCCTGCAGTGCCTGATCCTCCTCAGTATAGGCACCGTCAGCTGTCTCCTCGCCTTCTGCTACCAACAGGTTCGCCCGACAACCTCCTCGACCGTCCCGTCAATCCGTACAACCACGGTCACATCCTCCAAACTGTCCACGTCTACCGTCTGAATTTTCCTTGGGTGGTTTGGTGCAAGCATACCTCAGATGATCCACCTCCCCACAGTTGTAGCACTGTCGGGGCTCTCCCTTAGGTCCTGACGGTGCTCTTCGTCCTGTCGAGCCCTCATTCGGCCCTGTCTTCTCTGCGAGGGTTCTCCTTCCCCGTCGTGGCCAACTCAGGTAGGTAGTCGGTCCATCAAGCTTCAGGTCGATGGAGGGAAGCTCCAACTTCGGCGACGTTCGTATCGTGCTCTCACCAGCCGATATCTTTATCAACTTCATTAATGTCGCAACCTCTGTAGGATCCAGCTTCTTGATGATCTCCTTCATCGATGCGTCTCCTCTCCGATCACGTTACGTCCACTCTACGACTCACGCTTGTCCTCGTCGTCCGCTCCTAGATTCGAATATGTCTATTTTTATCAGATCTAGGCATCGGTGTCCTCTTTCGGAATGATCCGAACAACGACAACAGCGGCACCGTTACATGCGGTAGGAGGAGGCGGCGCACACGTGGGAGGGGCGGCCGGCGTGCATACCACAGTAGAAAGCAGCCGCAGCAGCAGCAGCAACAGGCACGGGAAGGGGGGGCTACTGTGCGCGGGTTAGGATTTGGTGGCAGAGAGAGAGAGAGAGAGAAGAGGGGGAAGGTTAGGGTTTGTGGAAAGGTGGCTCTGATACCATGTTGAAATAGTTGTTATATTTTATTGATAATCTCTTGGCTATTTATAGCCTTACAACCTCTTCATTACATTAACTCTCTATAGGAATATCCTATGACATATTCTTACTACATTAACTCTCTATAGGAATATCCTATGACATATTTCAACAAACCAAATATACTAATAGGATATTCCAACACATATTCCAACATACCAAAAATACCAATAGGATATTCCAACAGAAACTTATAGATAATGATGACATGATAACAATAAACAAATAGTTGACATGGAGTGTTTAACAGTGGGTGTTAAGTTCTCAAAAATAAATAATAATAATAAATGTGACATAATTGCTTTTAATGAGTTTTCATGACTTTTTACCTATTTGGACATAAACTAGAATGCAGAGTAGTTTTCACTTTGGTGGTGGGTCATACTAGTTTCCTAACTTACTTTCTAATTACCAAACAAGCAACAAAATAGAGAGTAGTCATTCCCGCTACTTTGCTATTTTCCCTCTTACTTTTTTGTAAACATGCCGGAAAGTGATCGTACTGCATGCCAAGGAAATACCTAAAGCTAAAAATTAAGGGGATATTGAAGATTGAACTTAAGACCTATTAGTAAAAACAATATAAACTTACCAATTGGACTACCACATAGTTGTGAATAGTCATAAAACATTATGTATATGTTGGTATATTTAGTATAGGAATATATTGTATTTAGTATGGGAATATGTTATGTTTAGTATGGAAATATCATGAGAACATATTTGGGATGCCAGAATATGCCACAAGATATTACATTGGATATTCTATGATGTAAAGGCTATATAAAGCCTATGAGACCACTACTAAAATATAACAAATTAGCGACGAAATTAGCGACGAAATTAGCGACGCCGACAAAAGACGTCGCAAAAATTTGCATGTTAGCGACGTCCTAAAATGTCGTCGCTATACGACACTAGTTGGCGACGTTTAGCGACGTCTCCTCTTGACGTCGCTAAGTTTTTTACTTAGGGCACGCTGTTTCCTTTTTTTCCCTCACTCGAAAATTTCTAAAATTTCTAAAATTTTCTCCCCCCTCCCACCACGCCCCCCCCCCCCCTCCCCCCCCCCCCCCGGCGACCCCCTCGACCCCCGGCGACCCTCTACCCCCCGGCGACTCCATCCCCCCCGGCGACCCCTTCCCCCCCCGTGACTCCCTCCCCCCCCGACGACCCCTACCCCCCGCCCCCCGTCGAGCTCCTTCTCCCCCAATCCGAGCTCCTCCTCCTCTTCCTCAGGTAAACCCTAACCTAACTCCTCTCCCTCTCCTCCTCCTCTCTCCCACGGACACACACACACACACACAGACACACACACACACACACACACACACGGACACATGGACACACACACGGACACACGGTTAGGTCACCTAAATAAAGAATTCTTGGTGTAGTCTTAAGAAATTTGACATTTCATTATATTATTATAAGCAAAGGGCAATAATCGAGTGGCCTGAAATGTTCAAAGCCATCTCCGTCGCCGTTAGAAGCGCTCGTCGCGCCATGATAGGAGCATTCCGCATGCTTAATTATTACATAATTGTTGTTCCCTTGTCGCAACAAATGAAGCTTTCCGATTGTTAATTGGAGTTGATATGTCCTTTGTCAATGTGTACATACATCTCACCTACAAGTGTTTGTTTCACAGTCATGTGTCATTTCATGTCAATTAATGTCCAGTCTATATAACACAGTAGCTAGCTAGCTAGCTAGGTTTTACATTGAAGAAGGAAGGGTCCATCACTTGTGGAAGGAATTTTGTGGGCAGCTAATTACATTGAGAACATGAGATTAATTAGCCAGAGGAAAAATTAAACAACGGTGACATCTAAACTTAGGCAGAATTGTTATATATAATTGTCACATAGGACAAGTTGGATGGTTCTTCTCCAAATCACTGAAGTCATCATAACCCTAGAGTTTTGGCAAGACCAAGGATAAATTGGTTTTTCTTTTGACAAGGTCAAGGAGCTAAGCTACATATATATATATATATTTCAAAATTTTAGATGTTTTTAACTTTTTATATACTTCCCAAAAAAAAAAGTGCTCTTGCATATTTATTTGCAAGTTTGTCCTAAAAAAACAATAACATAGTGATGAACGTTTTACATTTTGTTTTTAACTTTTCATATACTACCCAAAAAAAAAATCAAGAAGTGAACTAACTTATCAAACAAAAAAATATTAGAGAAAATTTGACTTGATATGGATATTCCATGGGCGGCTATTATCCATGCCTTGATATGGATATTCCATATTAGCACGAGTTTGTCTCCTCTAAAAATTTGACTTGCTACACGAGTTTGTCTCCTCTAAAAACTTCCAATTTCCTGGGTGGAGGAGAAACATACTTCCATTACTGTTGTTAACCCAATCCACTGTTTAGAATATATTTAAAAGTAAACATATGCACCCCGAGTTCTTACCTACTGTTGTGCCTATGTTTGAAACTTTATTACATAGCCCTGCAACCCACACTTTTACCTGAACCCCTAGTTTACAGGTTTTAGGATACTCCCTTCTATTGTTGCATACAACAATTTCTATGGTTCAATTGCTCTGTGCGGTTATAATACCCTACCCAACCCGCCCGAGTTGCACCCCTACACACGGTTACCATGTCTCTCTATTGTAATATACACTAGAAAGTTCGAACACTGCAAATATCGGTGTTTGTTCCATGTCTATGTCAAGTGAAGGATAATTGCCTAGACTTAGTCAACTGCACCCAGTTTGACTAGTTACTGCGGTGAACATGTGTGTCCATCTTTGCAGAATTATTTTCAAATGGATATGAATTACTACTTGCGGAATCGATCATGGATGTACAATCGTCGTCCTGATGATATGTGTGGTGTGCGGGATGAATACATAGCGGGAGCAGAGCAGTTCCTGCAGTTTGCTAAGGCGTTCCCTCAGTATATGGATGGCACCAAAATTAAGTGTCCGTGTGTGAAATATCATAACGTAAAATATTAACCAGAAGTGGAAGTGACATATCATTTGTACTCTAGGGGTTTCACGCCTAATTACTATCAGTGGATCGCACACGGAGAACTTGTGTCTTTAGCATCAGAGCAGGAGCCTTATGTTGAGCCGTATATGCATGCGGGACCTAATTTTATTTCAGATAATCATGCATACGATGACGGGTGCGTGAACATGGTTTTCGACGCTGCGGGGCCTAGTTTCGTTCATGATGCAACTGAGGAGGCACCCAATGTCGATGCTGCAAAGTTCATGGAGTTGCTGGAGAATGCAAGGACTCCATTATATTCTGGTTGTGAGGATCATTCACCGTTGGATGTGGTTACAAGACTGTTGAGCATTAAGTCAGATTTTAACGTGTCGCAAGAATGCTACAACCGAGTGTTGGAGTTGATTATAGAGATCTTGCCGGCGGGTGCTAAGTTACCTAAAGACTTCTATCGATCTAAGAGAATTGTGAGATCGCTCTGGATGGGATACGAGAAAATCGATTCTTGTCGCAATGGGTGCATGCTGTACTACAAAGACGAAAAGGACGCAGATGTGTGCAGATTTTGTGGTGCTGATTGCTATAAGACAACTAGTATATGAAGGTCTACCGGTGCAAGAAGACCGATCGATTCAATGCACTACTTGCCTCTAACGCCGCAGTTGCAAAGATTATTTATGGTGAAAGAGACGGCCGAAAATATGAGTTGGCACATGCGTGAACAGATTGAAGGAGTGTTGGATCACCCATCCGATGAAGAAGCGTGGAAGCACTTTGATCGAGAGTATCCTGATTTTGATTCAGATCCACGTAATGTTAGGTTGGGGCTATCTTCTGTCAGTTTTACTCCTTTTGGTCTTTCGGGATCCCAGTATTCGTGCTGGTCTGTGATTGTCACTTCGTATAACCTACCGCCTTGGATGTGCATGAAGACTCAGTACATGTTTCTAACCGTTATAATTTCTGGTCTGAACAATCCCAAGAGGAACATTGATGTGTACTTACAGCCTTTGATAGATGAGTTGAATCAGTTATGGGAAGTAGGCGCTAACATGTACGATGTTTCCAGGAAGCAGAATTTTTAGATGAAGGCAACCCTTATTTGGACCGTCAATGACTTTTCGGTCTATGGAATGTTATCTGGATGGAGCACTCATGGCCGTCTCTCATGTCCGTATTGCATGGACCGTACTAAGACTTTCCGCTTGAAACACGAAGGAAAACCGTGCTTCTTTGATTGTCATCGACAATTTCTGCCAAAAGATCATCCGTTCAGAAGGAACAAGAATGCATTCCGTGATGGCATTGTAGAGAAGGGTGCTCCACCGCTAAGGTGGTTCGGAGCCACGATATGGAAGGAGTTAAGAGATTTTCCAAGTGCTATCGAAGATCCTACAACTGGGTACAAGTGCGATGGATTTGGTAGAGATCATAACTGGACAAAGATGAGCATATTCTAGGATCTGCCATATTGGAGTACCAATCTGATCAGACATAATCTTGATGTCATGCATATTGAGAAGAATGTGTTTGATAACATAATTAATACTGTGATGGACGTAAAGGAAAAAACGAAAGACAATTCCAAGGCCAGGTTGGACTTAAAAGAAATATGCAAACGCCATGCGTTGCATTTGATAGAGGAGAATGGAAAACAGTTCCTGCCGAAGTCAATTTTCTCACTGGACAAGGAGGATAAAGTGAGACTTTGTTGGCGGATCCAGGGCCTAAAATTTCCAGACGGATATGTGTCAAATCTGAAAAGATATGTCGATCCGAAGGAAAACAAATTGACAGGTATGAAGAGCCACGATTATCACGTATTCATGGAGAGGTTAATTCCAATTACATTTTGGGAATTCTTACCGCAGGTAGTTTGGGATCCATTGACGGAGCTTAGCATATTCTTCAGGGATCTTTGTTCTAAGACTGCATTTCGATTGCATTTCAGTAACACTGTGCAAGCTAGAGAGGGTGTTTCCTCCTGGATTCTTAGACTCTATGGAGCATTTACCGATTCATCTTTCCTATGAGGCACGTGTTGGTGGACCCGTCGAGTGTCGATGGATGTACCCGTTCGAGTGACATTTGAATCACCTAAAAAGAAAGATAAAAAATAAGGCACGGGTCGAGGGTTCTATTTGTGAAGCCTATGTTCTCGAGGAGATTATAAACTTTTGTTCAATGTATTTCAAGCCTCATGTTGTAACTAATAGAACGAGAGCTTACAGAAACGACGACGGAGATCATGAATGTAATGATACAATACTGAAGGTATTCAATGCTCTAGGAAAGCCATCGGGTAAAATGAAGAAGAGATATCTGAACGATAATGAGCTAAGGGCTGCTCAAGTGTATGTATTACTCAACTGCGACGAGCATGAAGTAGAGAAGCTGGAGGGGTAAGTAATTAATACGTCTACATTATTTTAATAGTATTGATTATTATACTATTACATTAATTGAACGATGTTGTTTTCAGCATATTTAATGATGATGTGAGGTCAGGTAGGCCACACATAACAGAAGAAAAACTAGAACAAGAAATGAGACGTTATTTCCCATCATGGTTGAGTGCATATGTAAGACTTGAGAACTCTGTAATTACCTTTCTGCATATGCACTTGAGAATGAGCTTAATTTCTTTTTTCGTGGTATTTAGGTCGATCGTCCATATGCAAGACTTGAGAATGAGTTTATTAGAACGATAGCCAATGGACCAATTTATGCTGCAAAAATATGGCCAAGCTACTGTGTGAATGGGTTTAGGTTCTAGTCAATAACTTGCCCGATCAGAGACAACTTTGTGGATCTCGATTCCACCAAAAATAGTTGTTTGTGTATCAGATCTTCGAACTACAAAGATGTTGATGCGGGCAACGATTTCTATGGCGTCCTACGGGAGATTGTGGAGCTGACATATAGTTATGGAATAGAGCATGCTAAGATTGTGTTATTCAGGTGTGATTGGTTCGATCCGATTGAAGGTCAAGGTTGGAAAGTAGACAAGCACGGTCTTATGGATATAAACTATCATCGATATCAAGCCTATGAACCATTTGTCCTATCAAGTCAGGCTCAGCTCATGTACTTCACAAGTTATCCTAAACGGAGAACAACAAGGTCGGACTGGTGGGCAGTATACAAGACCAAAGCTAGAAATACCTTTGAGGTTGACGATATAGCTTATCAAGAGGATGAACTACCACTTGTAACAAATATTATAGAAGTGGACACGACGGAAGTTCCTCATTACACATCTAATTGTGTAGAAGAAGTAGAATTATCTGAAGAAGAAAATGCAGATGAAAGTGAAGATGTAGAGGAGGAGGAAGAAGAAGATGAGCTAAACGAACAAGATGAATTTTCAGAAGAGGATTAAATCTGTGCGTTTGTTTTATCATCATATTTGACACTTTAGTAACACTTTTCTGACTATGATATTTTTCAAAAATCTGTGATGTCTATCATATAAATATGTATATTTGTTTTATTGTCATATGTTATTATCGGGTATGACTAGACCAGGAGGGCGACGTGAATAATATTATGTTAGGCAGTCCCATGTGCGTCAGGTTGGGGAGGCAGATTCCGTACCCTCATCCTCATCTCCGAGTACGCTAGTGTACCGTTCTGTTTCCGGTCCATTACCGGTTAGTGGATTACCTGTTGTTTCCCCATATGAAGTATTACAAGGCAATAATAGTGGGATACTTCCACTGAAGGTGTTCGGATGTGTGTGTTTTGTGAAGGACAATAGACCATTAGTTGGAAAACTTGACCCCAGAGCGGTCAAGTGCATCTTCATAGGCTACTCAGCAACTCAAAAGGGATATGTATGCTGGAGTCCAGTAGAGAAGAAGAAGTTTGTCAGTATGGATGTCCACTTTTGGGAGCATGAGCCATACTATCACAAGGAGAGAACTTTACACAACACGTCTAATACTACCAGTATAAGGCGAGAGAGGGAGATGGAGAACCTGGTGGTGACTGATTTGGAAGTTTGGCATAGAGCCACGGTTGAGGAGGAACATAAAGGTAAAGCAAAACAGGGGAAGGAGATGAGAAGTGTTAGGCCTACGACCCAGGGGGAGTTACTTACCTACAACAGGAGGAAGAAGCAAACTGCAGGACCAGTACCTACAGTGCCAGTGCCAAGTCCATTGCCTGCGTTCGTCCCAACTCCTGAAACATCTACACCATCATCCCCTTCAGGTGATATCATTCCTCCTACTCCTCCCACACCACTATCTGTACGAAGGACCACTCGTAACAATACGAAAAATCCTTCAGACAGATATGGTTGGGATCTTACTCAGTTTGTTTCTTATGACCATATCTCTTCTTCTTATGGAGCATTTATAACATCATTGGATAGTATTACTGTACCTAACAATTGTCAGGTTGCCAAGAACGATCCAAAGTGGAAAGCGGCAATGCATGAGGAGTTAGGAGCTCTTGAGAAGAATCATACTTGGGAGCTGATAAGACTGCCGGAGGAGAAGAGAGCAGTCGGATGCAAGTGGGTCTTTACCGTGAAACAGAACCCAGATGGACAGGTTGAGCGCTACAAAGCTCGACTAGTGGAGAAAGGATACAGCCAGACACACGGCATCGACTATGACGAGACCTTTGCACCAGTGGCAAAGATGAGCACTGTCAGGACCCTATCTCTTTGACAACGAATGGTGGATGAAAGCTACACCAACTGGACGTGAAGAATGTATTTCTTCACGGAGATCTAGTGGAGGAGGTTTACATAGAGAAACCACCAAGATTTGGCATAAATCAGACAACAGGCAAGGTCTGCAGACTGAAGAAGTCCTTCTATGGACTGAAGCAGTCTCCTCGAGCGTGGTTTGACAGATTCAGGAGAGCGATGATAGGGATGGAATATCAGCAGATCAATGCTAATTACACTGTATTCTTCAGAAGGAGTGGAGGCCACATGTAGTGCCCCGACCCGTAAGATGCCTTATGATGGATGGTTGGTTCGATGAAGCCTTGTTGGACTTAGAAATATGCGAAGGATCGCTTGGAAGGCTATGCGATCGTGGCAGGAATCGTCCTATGAATGTGAGTAGTGTTGAACCCTTCAAAGATACTTTAGCTTCACGCTTAAAAATAAGGATGAGTATGCTATGTTCTTGTTGAATTGTTCAATAACACCTTGCATAGAATTCGGAAAGATAATGAAAGATAATTAATCACCTGAACGTAAACTGTTGTGGTAAGATGAATTGTATGCTTGTAAGATGTTATGATGAATCACATGACAGGTGAAGGCAAAGTCCCAATTACTTGGACGGTGAGTATATCGAGCTTTGGCTCAATGAATAGATGGTAAAACAGATGCTAAGTCCCAGGAATTGGGCAGTGAGTATATTGAGTTGATTAGAAAGATGTATGGTATCAAAGATGTGGCAAAGGGATTTGGTAACAATATTTTATTATCCTGTGCCGATGTAGAATGTTGATTACGCCAAGATCCTAAAAAGATGGCAAGATGGCAATATGAATGAGAAAGATGGATTATTACTTAGTTTTCTTTGCATGCATTATATGTTTCTTCTTAGATAAGTTGCATATAGTTGCATGGTCATGGACAACTTGTCGACAAGGTGGTTCCTCGAACGGTATTTCCTGGGCCATGGAACCCGGTCCGTCCTAGGAGGAACAAGGATGGTGTCGACGTACTGACATCGGGATTTCAGGACTTGCAGTGGGGGCTTGCTACCGTCCATTGAAAGGACGCTGAAATCCTATGGTGCTGAAGTAGTAGCACGGTGTTTCGGAAACCTCCGATGGATTCGCACCCCAATCGGAGTTAGCCGTTCACCTGTAAAATGATCCAAGATGGCGTGTCGCCAGTGACTTCAATTTATCTGCTTGGTTCTGCTGCGATATCGATGTTTTCTAAGAAATACCAGGAACTACAATGGTTTTGCCTTGTACAAGTGCAATCTAGACTTGTACGGCATCACGTCCAGTGGCTTGTTTTCGATCCTCCGGGATCGGGGCGTGACATAATGGTATCAGAGCACGGCTTTACGTCCTTGGATTCCTATTCGATTTGTTTCGAATCAATGTTGCTACTAAGATGATTCTAAGCTGCTTCCGCGATGATTCAAAGATTGCTTCCGTGATTATTCAAAAGTTGCTTCCGCGGTGAATAGAAGTTGCTTCCGCGAATACTCAAAGTTGCTTCCGCGATGAAATCAAAGTTGCCTCTATGATGATTCATAGTGCTTCTACGATTATTCCGTGTTGCTTCCAAACTATGCTATGTTGTTCCCTTGACTGAAAGTCCGTTGATCATTCTAACCTCTCACTGGGTGTTCCATACAATAAGTCTAAATATGTGGGCTGTGGTATGTGTGCTTTGTTGAATTTCTAAAAGATACCATACAGAATAACAATGATGTGATGCGATAATAAGTTTATAATGTATTCTGGATGTCTTATGTGTGGGAATTACTAAATCGATTGTTATGCAACAATCGACAGTAGGTGATGGCATGGTATGTTGGAACTGAATGTGCATGGATTTCAATGAATGGGAATCGACAGAATCTTGAGTCGATATTTGTGGTCAGCATAACCGCTGCAGGATGGATAGTCCATGTTGGACGTTGGTTTGATGCGAGGGAATATTGTATCGGGAATAGCTTGAGCTCTGAGTGGTATATTACATATACCCTCGTCGTGATAAGATGTCCCTTGACCCTTGATGTGTTTATGGTTTTATGATTGTTTAACTTATAAGGTATTGGGTGGTATCGAATCGTAGCTGAGCTTACGATTGATACATGACGGCTAGGAATGTCCCTTGATGATTAAGTTCGGATGACCCGTTGTGAGATTTTGATGTGGTCAGATGAACCATCGCTAGACCTTGTCGGTTAGCATTATGTTGGGTAATAAGAGATTGAGAATAGGAAATGAATGCCTTGTTGGGAAGAAAACAAAATTTCAGATTCAGGCAAAGACTTGGATCAGTTGGATAATAAGGATTGTAGGCTTGGTAACGATAGTGTGGTGTTGCTATCGGAAGATTTTGCGAGAACGACTATGGACCGAATATTGAACGATGTTGGAATTGAGTAAAAGAAATTACATGTTGGATATCGACAGAATTGATGGTGATGTTAGGCGGTTATCGGGATATTGTGAATGATTTAGACGATGCAGAGAGAGTTGCATCAACGACCGAAAAGATTGAGAATGGGATTGAGGAATAGATGATCTTAGCACGTGGTGCAGTTGTGCTTGAGAGAATTTGATGTGTCCCAAATTAACAAGTTATGACCCTTGATTATTTTGAAGCATAGGAAATGGGTACTTGTCCCTGAATTCATGAAAGGGTAGGTGTTCCTTATGAGAGTAGAATGGCTGGAATACAAATAAGTATCGAGGTGCAGCGATATGTAGTAGACCCTGTCGGTTGATGTTGTCGCATGAACAACAAGTTTGGTGGAATATAGAATTGTTGGATTATGACTTAGCTAATGAGTTATGTTATATCCACTAAGATGACCAATATACGAATGCTAGATGATGGGTGATATAGAGATTGGATCGGTGCATGAATAGTAAATCTTCTTATGGAATCACAAGGAGATAATGCAAAATAAATATTGATGGTTAACGTGAATTGCTAAGAGATGACCGTGTTGGTGCTAGAAAATTTATAAAAAGATGCCTCAGAAGAAATATGATTATGTAGTTGCCTTATTTTGTTGGTTAAGAGAGTACGGACCGTATCGATGATCTGAAAAATGTGGGAATCGAATATGTCGCGAAGAAACCGTAGGAAAGAGATCATAAGTGATATACTATTGAGATAGTAATGTCGGATGAGGACTCGGAATAGTTGACCCGATTGAATAGGCAATTTGAGTACGATATGAGAATGCAAGTCAGATTGAACAAGTGATGCTATGTCTATGAAGTGAGAATTGAAAGTTTGGATATTCGATTGATAAGTTTATATGATAGCTTCGGAATTGACCCATAAGGATTGTTGGATAGAATTGTCGGATAGATTTTTGTCGGTTGCGGGTAAGTCTAGAATGAGACTTCGTTGGGTATGACCCGAGTATGAGTACGGGTAGAAAGACTTGACCCTAGAATGTTGGTTGGTTGCCTAGAATATCGGTTGGTTGTCTAGAGTGCTGGTTGATTGCCTAGAATGTCGGTTGGTTGCCTAGAGTGTCGGTTGGTTGCCTAGAATGTTGGTTGGTTGCTTAAGTTTCAGATTGGTTGGCTATGTTCTTCAGTTGTCCGTGTTAGGAATAAGTTCATAATATTAGGGTGGTGTCCCATGTCCTTAAGTTGGTCAGACTATAGAGTTGCCTTATGATGAGAATTGGTTGCCTCTAAGATAAAGAGATAAGTATATCCCTGATAGCTACTCATCTCATATGAGCTAGCTGAATGTTTGGTTTAGCTTAGATTAGCTGACCATAGGGACTTGACTGAATGCTAAGTTGACTGTTGAAAAACCGTAGGATGTCCCTATTGATGTTGTGTGAGTATAGTTGAATGAGTAAGATGTGTTGGAAGGTAGGCTTCGGAATGGAATAGATGTTGGGAAATTCGATGTTATAATGTTGGATGGGATGACAGATCATGTTGGTTCGGAACTTGGTTGCCTTTGTGGGAATGCCAAAAATTGTTGGAACTGGTTGGATTTGGTTGATTAATATTTAGCTGCGTAAATTGATGGTAGTACCTTGAGACAGTGGGAAGAATTTTATTAATCAGATCAGAATTGAAGATAAGTGTAACGACGAAACTGGATAGTACATGTAGTCGAGATCGAATGTGAATAGGAATGACCCTTGAGATTTATTGTTGCTGGAGATAAGAGTTGCCTATGCGAGAGAATAATATGTTGGTTTGATCTATACGGGAAAATATTACTAGAGTGGGATGATGGTACAATTTGGTGGATGAATTATGACCGAGAAATTACGAGTTGCAAGCAAAGTGTATGGATGCGAATGATGACGAGTACAAGAATTGGATCGATGAGAATCGGGGTATCGAGATGAAATGTGGCAATAGGATTTATCAACTTTGGTGGTATGGATGACAATGAACTTGAAAGGAATAATTGATACATCTAAGTCGGAATACTTTAGAAAATTTTGGATCGGTTAAGGAAAATTTCTCGAATGGAATTTGTAACATCTATTATTTTATTAGTTGGTTGGAATATTGAATAAACAAGTGAGATTATATGAGATGCTCGAAAAGAATTACTGATGTTCGAAAAGGAAGTTACAGCGTAGCTCGTTCGCTTTCTCTATCACTGAACTTGGCTGAAGTACATGTATTTCGGGGATGCCTAAAATATGTGTATGATTCCAACTAAGTGGTATGCTGAATTTAAACGAAGCCACGGGGATTATCAGATACTAAGGAATTGTCTGAGGAAAGATCATAGATGGTAAACTATGTTGAGTCAAATGGGGATGCTGTAACGAGACAGTACATTACTTGAAATTAATCAGGAGATTGCGGAGAAAATGTTTAATAGTACAAGTCGATAGTTGAGAAGTTTCATGAAAAGTCGGTTGAAGTTTTGGGGATGAGTTTTGTTTTAAGTTTCGAGGACGAAACTTTTTCTGAGTGGTATATATTGTAGTGCCTCGACCCGTAAGATGCCTTATGATGGATGGTTGGTTCGATGAAGCCTTGTTGGACTTGGGAATATGCGAAGGATCGCTTGGAAGGCTATGCGATCGTGGCAGGAATCGTCCTATGAATGTGAGTAGTGTTGAACCCTTCAAAGATCCTTTAGCTTCACGCTTAAAAATAAGGATGAGTATGCTATGTTCTTGTTGAATTGTTCAATAACACCTTGCATGGAATTCGGAAAGATAATGAAAGATAATTAATCACCTGAACGTAAACTGTTGTGGTAAAATGAATTGTATGCTTGTAAGATGTTACGATGAATCACATGACAGGTGAAGGCAAAGTCCCAATTACTTGGGCGGTGAGTATATCGAGCTTTGGCTCAATGAATAGATGGTAAAACAGATGCTAAGTCCCAGGAATTGGGCAGTGAGTATATTGAGTTGATTAGAAAGATGTATGGTATCAAAGATGTGACAAAGGGATTGGGTAACAACATTCTATTATCCTGTGCCGATGTAGAATGTTGATTACGCCAAGATCCTGAAAAGATGGCAAGATGGCAATACAAATGAGAAAGATGGATTATTACTTAGTTTTCCTTTGCATGCATTATATGTTTCTTCTTAGATAAGTTGCATATAGTTGCATGGTCATGGACAACTTGTCGACAAGGTGGTTCCTCGAACGGTATTTCCTGGGCCATGGAACCCGGTTCGTCCTAGGGGGAACAAGGATGATGTCGACGTACTGACATCAGGATTTTGGGACTTACAGTGGGGGCTTGCTACCGTCCATTGAAAGGACGCTGAAATCCCATGGTGCTGAAGTAGTAGCACGGTGTTTCGGAAACCTCCGATGGATTCGCACCCCAATCGGAGTTAGCCGTTCACCTGTAAAATGATCCAAGATGGCGTGTCACCAGTGACTTCAATTTTTGTGCTTGGTTCTGCTGCGATATCGATGTTTTCTGAGAAATACCAGGAACTATAATGGTTTTGCCTTGTACAAGTACAATCTAGACTTGTACGGCATCACGCCCAGTGGCTTATTTTCGATCCTCCGGGATCAGGGCGTGACACCACATCACCATACTTGCGGTGTATGTTGACGACATGATTATCACGGGAGATGATGAGCAGAAAATTGCCCGACTCAAAGGGAAGCTTGGCAAGAAATTTGAGGTGAAGGACCTTGGTCTTCTTCGCTACTTTCTTGATTGAGATCACTCGAGACGCAGAGGGGATTGTTCTCTCTCAGAGGAAGTATGCACTGGGCCTTCTCACAGAGATAGGGATGTTGGGATGCAAACCTGCAGTGACGCCAATCGATCAGAGGTTCAAGCTAAACGCTGAGGCTAGAGAACCAGTTGACTGGGATAGATACCAGAGACTGGTGGGCAAGCTGATCTATTTGAACCACACACGTCCAGATATATGCTTTAGAGTTAGTGTGGTGAGCCGCTACATGCATGACCCACGGAAGGGTCATATGGACGCAGTATACCAGATTCTGAGATATTTGAAGGGTGCCCCCGGGAAGGGACTGATGTTCAGGAAGAATAATCACATGGACATCGAGGGCTACTATGATTCTGACTGGGCTAGTTGTGCTGATGACAGGAGGTCTACCTCAGGATACTGTATATTTTTAGGAGGCAACTTGGTCTCTTGGAGGAGTAAGAAGCAGTAAGTGGTAGCCAGATCGACAGCTGAAACGAAGTACAGAGCTATGGCCTTGGGAGTTGCAGATCTGCTTTGGGTGAAGAATATGTTGGTGGAGCTGAAGCTGGATCAAGGAGCCAAGATGAAGCTGTGGTATGACAATCAGTCAGCTATTTGTATTGCCAACAATCTAGTACATCATGATAGGACCAAACACATTGAGATCGATAGGTTCTTCATCAAGGAGAAGTTGCTTAGTGGACTACTGAAGCTAGGCCATGTTCCAACCAAGTATCAGGTAGCAGACGGACTGACCAAGGGACTTAGCTCTGTGAGCATGATTAGAGGATGTGACAAGATGGACTTGGTGAATATCTTTCGCCCATCTTGAGGGGGAGTGTTGGTATACTTAGTATAGGAATATATTATATTTAGTATGAGAATATGTTATGTTTAGTATGGGAATATCCTAAGGACATATTTGAGATGCCAGAATATGCCACAG
Organism: Iris pallida; assembly: GCA_029216955.1. Taxonomy (NCBI): domain Eukaryota; kingdom Viridiplantae; phylum Streptophyta; class Magnoliopsida; order Asparagales; family Iridaceae; genus Iris; species Iris pallida. Next base: position 382,340 of record JANAVB010002795.1, read on the forward strand.
GATATTACATTGGATATTCCATGATGTAAAGGCTATATAAAGCCTATGAGATTATCAATGAAATCATCTCATCCATCAATTACAACAATATATAATACAATACATATTGCTATACCAGGCCTAAGGTGTGGGTCCGCCTTTATCTGAAGGGTAACATAGATAGGGCTCAAGAGTATAATATGTACAATCTCTACCATTTGGGTTGATCCAAAAGGGAAAAAATTAAAATTTGAAAAATAGTATTCTATCGAAATAAACTGTGTTGCTCAGTATGCATGGGGTAACTTTTGTGTAGTTGTTCCAAGTTTGTCGAGTTACTTCTGGGAAGTCCATACTTAAGGAATAGTGATTGTTGTTATTTTCTTCTCTCTACAGCCATCTAAAAAGTAAAGTAACTTTTAACTGCTGAAATTGGAGTTGACATCTAAACAACAGCATATTTAAATCCAACCCATCATACCTAAAAAAATTCCCTAAATAAGAAATTGTCTTATTGTTCTCTCGATCAAGTGTATATCATTAATCCTAATTCATAACATTTTCCTACACAAAGGTCAATTCTTCACATCCTACAAACCACAGATTATATAGAGCTATGAGTGATTTCTAAAATAAATGTTGTGTTAATGTGAAAATTCAAAGTTTCAAAGCATATTTGCTTTAGCCCAAGTGTTGTGAGCAACATATGATAGATTCCCCCCTTTAGCTACATAAAAATTGCCGCTAAAACAATTCTAAGTGCACACAGGCAGCTCAGAAACAATTAGTATGAAACATCAGCAAGCTTAGTAGCGAGCGAAGCTTTTATTAGTGAATGATGAAACACGAATCCTAATTGTAAGTACACAAATGACCAACCTTCACAAGAATGATTGCTATCACTCCGATTACTATCAGGACGAGCATGGACATTATACACCTGTCAGTTGCAACCTGAGTTTCAATAGAAAATAGTCAACACAAGTGAGAAGAAAGATAAATTATATACTTGGAGAATGAAAAAAAATAACTTGGAGAATGAAGAACGAAACACCACAGGAATAAGAACCTGACCTGTCTGCCAATTTCTTTCACCAATTTAGTTGCCTTCTTCATTAAAAAATGGATCGAGTCTAGTTCATTGACAATTCTACTCATTTGCTCAGTCTGAGTAAGTAAAAGACAAGGTTTCAGTCTCTCGTTAGAAAACACAAATTGGATTATTAAGGTTGAATTTTGGCAATGGTAAAATTCAAGAATAAAATAATGCTTGTATTGCAATTTTTGGGACCCATCTTGGCTATTGTAAAAATTAGGGTTTTGTAAATAGTAATATATGACACACCTGTGCCTTGAGAGTAGCTGAAGTCTCAGCGCCAACATTAATTGTGTCTTCAACAGTCTAAATCCAGAAGATCATATAAAAATCAATATTGATACAATATAAAGAGACTACATTTATAAAATATGATGTCCTCCATATCAGAATGTAGTAGTTTGATATTACACACACCCACGAAAAAAACATACTCTAGCATGGCCATTTAAGTAGAAAACAAGCCTCAGACATCACGAAATGGAACAATAAATTACGAATGAGTAAAAGTCGCAATATATAAGTCCTTCAAGGATTGAAGGATAACTATTTACATTAGTCTTGTTTTAACACAGATTTTTAAGTAATAAGAATGCTAGGAATCTAGGATTACTAGCTAGCAGTCAATTCCAGTGCTTCTTCAGAAGTTGGAAACATATATAATTGGAAGGGCGAAAATATCTTTGTGGACACTAGAGCAGACATTAGGAATCTGTATAACTGTTTGTCATGAATTTTCCTGTGCATTTGATGAATGCAAGAAGGATTTATAGTGATACTGGCATAAAAGACTTCAGAGTTTTAGAAGTTAAAAGTCTGCTGAAACATATATATGAGTACTGAGGGAGAAAAAAATTGTGATTCACATATAATTCACAGTTAAACATCAAAGTAATCCTATATTGCCCGAGATGCAAATGGTGAAGTAGAGCTAGATGGCCCAATATTAGAAGTTAAAGAGTAGAAGGCATACATACGTAGTTAGATACTGATGGATCAGTGTAGTAAAAGGAAAAAGGCGCTACAATCCTATATTGCCCGAGATGCAAGGCAAGAAAAGAAAACGTCTGAATAAAGAAGGCATCATTCTGTTATATAATTTCTGTACTATTAAGACCAAGTATAGTAATATAACTTTTATCCTGTTAAGACCAAGTATAGTTACACATTTAAGTATAAAACATAATAATTTAAGAAGATTTAATCAAAATAGATTCCATAAGGTTAACTACAAAGATCGACGAAACCAAAACCAACATCACCATAAGACTCTAGCTTTAGACTTATTGCCTTCCTCCTTCACCAGATTGATCATCCTGCATATTATCTCTTTTAGTATCTTCTGAGTCTGCCCTCCTTTCTGAAAGAATGGTTGTGAACTTGAAGTCAGTTATTTGGATGTAGCTTGTAAACTAATACTATTTTCTTCTGTCTTCGACACCAGTTTCACTTGCTACTGCGGTTGTGAAACTACTTGTCACCAAGTCATTTAACTCGGACACAAATTTTGTGCACCTAGCCTAAAACCCTAGAGCTATGCACCTCACTAAAGTCACCTTGCTTAAAGGAATCTGAGGTGCTATGCTTCATTTGGGCTTCATGTCACGCCTCGATTCAGGGAATCATTCGCTTCGATTCACGCCAAATCGTTCATCCTCGCTAAGGCGTGATGCCGTACAAGTCTGGAGTTGCACTTGTAGAAGGCAAGAATGTGCACATTTGTGTCTTTTGAAACATTTGGAAATAAGCCATATTTGCAGAAACATTGAGTACGCAGTATAGGAAGAAATAATACTCATTTTATTGATATTTGTAGCCAAAATACAACTTTTCTCGGTACTCTTTGAAATGTCTTTTCAGCTACATTGATTCATGAAAAATGAAATACAACTGATAGGCTGCCATGAAATAACTGTAATGTCCCGCTCCGTACGGCGCATTATGCTGAGACGTTGACTCAAAGAGTCGCGTTGACCGAATGAAATGTATCGATGTGAATCGATACGAGAGTTACGTTGTCCCGAGCAATGCATCGAACTAAGTCGATGTGAAGAGTTGCATTATCCCAAAGAATGCATCGAGTTGAATCGATGCAAAGTGTTGCATTGCCCCAAAGGATAAGTGCGTTGAATCGGCTCGAAGATTCTAAGAAATTGAATCGACCCAAGGCGCAAGTCCGAATCGATGCAAGTATTGATTTTAGTTGTTTCATCTGCAGGCTATCCGTTTACGCTGAAATATTAGAGGTCGGTATTTTGTCTCATTCGCAATGGGTCTACAAAATCAAATTACTGCCTCACAACGGGCTGGGACTTGGACACGGTAGGCCGGAATCGATCGAGTAGTTCAATGAAACAAGAAGTGCTCGAATGGCTAAGTCAAAAGATTTGGCCGTGCAACAAAGTTATAAAATCGAGCCGCATCGGCTCGACAAACAACAAGGCGTATCGACTTAAGGTGGGAGGACTGCTCTTCTACTTACTCCTTCATGCCTAAGTAAAATGTATCATTATATGCTAAGTTAACCTATAGACGCCACGGGCGTGGTCCGATCAGAAGATAAATCATAGTGTGTGTCGAACACTAGTTAGAATAATTGAAATGAAACGTGCATCAAATGTACGAGTCGCTATGGAATATTGGATATCGCAAAGGCGAGCGCCTCGATGCACGAGCCACAAGAACATGGGATAACTATATTCGACGAGTGCCTTCGTGCACGAGCTATTCCGTGCCTTTGCATACGAGTTAGAAAGGCTAGCGCATTGAAAGATTTTGAAGGCGAGCGCCCTAGCGTGCAAGCCACGAACATTGAACATTAAGGCTAAGAACATGGAATTATGGTATCGAGGCGTGCATCGCATGCACGACTCGAAGAAATGAGAATAATCGTGTCAAAGCGTGCCTACGTGCACGAGAATCATAAAAGATGGCTTCGTTGTGAAGAGAACAGTTGTGGCATGAAGGTGACGGAACTGTCAGATGTGGCATGATGCATCGAAAAGTGTTCGAGACCTTCGGGTCGTTCGGTTGACGAACATTGAGTTGAGGCATGATGCCATTGAACATTGAAACGAAGTATGGAATGTGAGAACATAGAAAGTTAATGGAAGAAATGCGAGATGATAAAGTCTGAGTCTCGAACTCAAGACTATGTTTGGTTGTTTGAATAATAGTGTGTTGCATGGTCGAATGGACTTGAGAAAATAATGAGATAATCTCCCGTGCACGGGAATGTTCCCTTTAAATGGGCTGTGCCGGGGCACCGGGGCCGTTCGGCCTAGGAGGGATATAATCTTTGAGAGATGCACATCCGTAAGACGATTAGCGACCGCTTAGCGAGATGTGAAAAGCCGCAAATGATGGTATGCAACGGAATGTCTCCGTAATTGGGATAGCAACCCACTACGAGAGGCGTCGGGCTACCCAATTTGAGAAAGAAAAGAAAAGAAAGAAAAGAAAGAGAGAAAAGAAAGAAAAGAAAGAAAGAAAAGAAAATAGAAACCTTTAGTCCATTCTGGCGCGGATACGCCAACGACCTTCATATAGTTAAGGGACGATGGGTTGAAACTGCATGTACGTATGTATCCTGCACACATAGATCCTGCATAGGGAGCATTTATAACATGACAGGGAAGGAATGGGACGTATTCACCTTGCGTCGGTACAAGAACGAGTGCGTCTATGATGATAAGAAGTTACGACACGAAACAAACACGAGATTGTTTGCTGCTTACATGTTCAATTCGAATAACATATTTGCCATGATAACATGCTTTACCGCTTTCGAATATGCCATGAAATCGATCCTAAGGAGAATATAGCAAGATCATAAGCTAAGTTCCATGATTCAACATAAATACTAAATGTCGGTTTAGAAAGTGGGTCTTTTCATCAGTACATGCGAGGACGAACGTACTGACCCCCCACCAGCTTTCATGCAGGGTACAGAAAATGGATTGCTCACGGCAAAATTTTGCTTGATCGCACAGAGGCAAGGAATGCCGTAGCGTTGAAGCGTGCGATCGCATTGACGCTCGGACTTGCAACATGATTGATGCGGCCGATATATAGAAGGCATGATGTATGGAACGGTGAAATCCTTTGTGGGCAAGAGAGAACTTGAGTGTTGTAGCCAATTTGGCAAATTCAGTTGGGCTATTGAAAGCCTTTGTAATCTCACTTCATTATCAATAAAGAGAATTATTTCGTATACTCTGTTTTCTTCCGTTTGCTAATATCAAATCAAAGATAACCATTTGAGAACTTGTGATCTTGCTTTACACGAGTGCAACTCCAGGCTCGTGCGATATCACACCCCTTGCGAGGACGATAATTCAGGTGATTCCGGGTCGAGGCGTGACAGATTGGCATCATAGCTCTAGGCTCAATTTCCTCAGGACGTTTGTTTCATTTCAATTTCAAGAGTTGTCTACCACCAATCAAATCACTCTTGACTGTACTCGATGCCGCACTGGATGTTCCATACAATAAGTCTAATAAAAATCGTATAATTTTGTCGCATGTGTTTTGGAAATTACATGATATTTGCTAAGAAAGTCGCGAAAGGTTTATTACATTGAGTACAACGAGCCGTGAAATATTTGTTGTTGCAAGTACGACACATCGTGAGATGTGAATTGAGATATTTGTTGCTGCAAGTGCAACAAGTTAAAAGATGTGAAATGAGATGTTCGATGTTGCAATGCAACCAAGTTGAATGAGAAATGAAATGTTGCATGAAGTGCAACGAGAGAAATAAAAAGTTGTATGAAGTGTAATGAGTGAAACAAAATGTTGCTGTATCAAATTACAACGAGTTGAAGTGTGAATGATGCGTGCAAGAATAATAAAAGTTGATATCGAATGTATTGAACGGATTCGAGCATTGGCTTTGAATGTGACAGATAAATATTTGCACGAGATGCAATGGTTATCGGAAATAAATCATTGCACAAAGTGCAACCTATATCAAAAAGAAAAAAATATTGCACGCTGTGCAAATACATGTCGAAAGTAAAATCGTTGCACGTGGTGCAATGCGTGTGAAAGTAAAATCGCTGCACGGTGTGCAACGGATATCGAAAATGAATCATTACACGCGGTGCAACGAAGGGAAACAAGAAGTCATAAATCGATAGAAACGAATCGTTCGGCAGTGCATCGAACTTGAACTTGAATTGGCAAATGTACACATTAGCCGAATTGTGTCGGATTTTGATTCATCAAAGTTACGGTTGTGATCAAGCACAATCACTGCAGAAATCGTAAGTTAGAAGAGATTGTTGGTTCATACCGAGTATGATGCGAGGGAAATAACTTGATTTCTGAGTGGTATATGATACCACCTATACAATGAATGACTCGATTCTGAGTGGTATATGCAATACCACTTGTGCGATGGATTCCATCAACACATTGTATAAATTGCGGAAGGATTGTCCGCAAGGGACGGAAGAGTACCGAAACTCGATTGAAAATTTGTATGACGGTATGTTGATGCAAGTGTTCTTCGATAATTGGTTAGAACGATAGGACGGAGACTCGTATCAATGAATGATAAGTCGGACGAATTTTTTTTAAGTCGGTCGAACGACCGAGAGTAACGAAATAATTATGCCTTGAAGCGATAATCGGATCGACGGGATAGGAAACTTAACTTATAAACGAGTCGCATGACTTGCGACCTCGATAGAAATGTTGGGCGAGGCGAATCGAAATTGAGTCGCACGACTTGCGATCTCGATAGAAATGTTGGGTGAGACGAATTATAATCGGATCGCACGATGTGCGGCTTCGGTGAAGAGTTGGTTGAAGCAGATAAATAGTGCCTAAGAGATAGTTACGTTGTGGCAAAAGTCTTTTGAGTACGGTTGAAACACTCAAAACTTAGAGGGCGTGATTATATAACTCGAGGGTTCGATGTTGGATAATCGGTAACTCGGTTACACGATCAAAGTATAGTAGGATGTGATGAATCAGAAAATGAGTTGATGCGTATGGAAAAGTTTGTAGTGAACTTGGATGTATGCAACACGAACAAAAGTCGACGTTGATGCGAATTCAAAGTTGACCCTCGTGTTATCGAAATTGATATGACCTATCAGAATCGATACGCAAGGAAACATAAGCACGATGTGAGAACACAAAACAGAGCGGGCCTACGATATCGAGATTTTGGAATAGTAATACGGAAGTGTCGAACTGGTTGATCGTAAACTTTGTGATTGATCAGGGCGAGACCGTAAAGTTATCGACGATTGTCTTGATGCGTATAGCATCTCAGGTGTCGACCGTAGGTAGAAAGATTCGAACTCAATACGAGTAGATGTTTCGTGAAGTACGGAATTATCAACGGTAGTGCATGACTTTACTCGGAGGATAGTTGCGCATCAGTTGTGCCGATAGAAATGGTTTTTTCCGAAATTGGGTAGTTGTGTAGAAATTGTCGGAACGTAATTTGGCTTCGAAATTAGATATAGCATGGTTCGTAGTAACTGTCCTTCGTTAATGATCCACAATTATCAAGCGTAGCTTCGGGGCAGCTGACCCTAGAAGACTTGACCTCCAAATCAAATTGAATATTGCAGACCGTAAGATGACCCATGCGATATCGTATATGAAATTGCATTGATAATAAATATAATATGGTGCATGTTGATGATAAATCTAGGCAATTTTGAGAAACATGCTATACACGAACGCGAGTAGTAAGAGAAAGACTTACGAGTTATGTCGTTAGATTTGGATTCACCTTGCAATTGAGCTTGCGTAAATCGAAACTTATATTCTATGTTACGAGACGGATAAGTTGGGAATTTGGCTAGTGAATTCCTACTCGCTAGGAGTCGAACGTAAGATGCATCATAGAGACTTTGAGTCAAAGCGATTGCTGCCCTGAGCTCGTCACCTCGATGTAAACTTTTGTGTCGGATAGATTGTGGCCTTTGAGCAATGTCAATTTAAAGTTGCATCGGGAGAATTTAAGTACGGTATCTAGGTAAGTAACCTAGCGGACGTAGTCTTGAATGTTGATGCAATTGCAAGTCAACAAAGGACCACTCGTAACAATGCGAAAAATCCTTCGGACAGATATGGTTGGAATCTTACTCAGTTTGATTCTTATGACCATATCTCTTCTTCTTATGGAGCATTTATAACATCATTGGATAGTATTACTGTACCTAACAATTGTCAGGTTGCCAAGAACGATCCAAAGTGGAAAGCGGCAATGCATGAGGAGTTAGAAGCTCTTGAGAAGAATCATACTTGGGAGCGGATAAGACTGCCGGAGGAGAAGAGAGCAGTCGGATGCAAGTGGGTCTTTACCGTGAAACAGAATCCATATGGACAGGTTGAGCGCTACAAAGCTCGACTAGTGGAGAAAGGATACAGCCAGACATACGGCATCGACTATGACGAGACCTTTGCACCAGTTGCAAAGATGAGTACTGTCAGGACCCTATCTCTTTGACAGCGAATGGTAGATGAAAGCTACACCAACTGGACGTGAAGAATGCATTTCTTCACAGAGATCTAGTGGAGGAGGTTTACATAGAGAAACCGCCAAGATTTGGCATAAATCAGAGAACATGCAAGGTCTGCAGACTGAAGAAGTCCTTCTATGGACTGAAGCAGTCTCCTCGAGCGTGGTTTGACAGATTCAGGAGAGCGATGATAGGGATGGAATATCAGCAGATCAATGCTAATTACACTGTATTCTTCAGAAGGAGTGGAGGCCACATGTAGTGCCCCGACCCGTAAGATACCTTATGATGGATGGTTGGTTCGATGAAGCCTTGTTGGACTTGGAAATATGCGAAGGATCGCTTGGAAGGCTATGCGATCGTGGCAGGAATCGTCCTATGAATGTGAGCAGTGTTGAACCCTTCAAAGATCCTTTAGCTTCACGCTTAAAAATAAGGATGAGTATGCTATGTTCTTGTTGAATTGTTCAATAACACCTTGCATGGAATTCGGAAAGATAATGAAAGATAATTAATCACCTGAACGTAAACTGTTGTGGTAAGATGAATTGTATGCTTGTAAGATGTTACGATGAATCACATGACGGGTGAAGGCAAAGTCCCAATTACTTGGACGGTGAGTATATCGAGCTTTGGCTCAATGAATTGATGGTAAAACAGATGCTAAGTCCCAGGAATTGGGCAGTGAGTATATTGAGTTAATTAGAAAGATGTATGGTATCAAAGATGTGGCAAAGGGATTGGGTAACAACATTTTATTATCCTGTGCCGATGTAGAATGTTAATTACGCCAAGATCCTGAAAAGATAGCAAGATGGCAATATGAATGAGAAAGATGGATTATTACTTAGTTTTCCTTTGCATGCATTATATGTTTCTTCTTAGATAAGTTGCATATAGTTGCATGGTCATGGACAACTTGTCGACAAGGTGGTTCCTCGAACGGTATTTCCTGGGCCATGGAACCCGGTCCGTCCTAGGGAGAACAAGGATGGTGTCGACGTACTGACATCGGAATTTCAGGACTTACAGTGGGGGCTTGCTACCGTCCATTGAAAGGACGCTGAAATCCTATGGTGCTGAACTAGTAGCATGGTGTTTCGGAAACCTCCGATGGATTCGCACCCCAATCGGAGTTAGCCGTTCACCTGTAAAATGATCCAAGATGGCGTGTCGCCAGTGACTTCAATTTATCTGCTTGGTTCTGCTGCGATATCGATGTTTTCTAAGAAATACCAGGAACTATAATGGTTTTGCCTTGTACAAGTACAATCTAGACTTGTACGGCATCACGCCCAGTGGCTTGTTTTCGATCCTCCGAAATCGGGGCGTGACATAATGGTATCAGAGCACGGCTTTACGTCCTTGGATTCCTATTCGATTTGTTTTGAATCAATGTTGCTACTAAGATGATTCTAAGCTGCTTCCGCGATGATTCAAAGATTGCTTCCATGATTATTCAAAAGTTGCTTCCGTGGTGAATCAAAGTTGCTTCCGCGAATACTCAAAGTTGCTTCCGCGATGAAATCAAAGTTGCCTCTATGATGATTCATAGTGCTTCTACGATTATTTCGTGTTGCTTCCAAACTATGCTATGTTGTTTCCTTGACTGAAAGTCCATTGATCATTCTAACCTCTCACTGGGTGTTCCATACAATAAGTCTAAATATGTGGGCTGTGGTATGTGTGCTTTGTTGAATTTCTAAAAGATACCATAAAGAATAACAATGATGCGATGCGATAATAAGTTTATGATGTATGCTGGATGTCTTATGTGTGGGAATTACTAAATCGATTGTTATGCAGCAATCGACAGTAGGTGATGGCATGGTATGTTGGAACTGAATGTGCATGTATTTCAATGAATGGAAATTGACAGAATCTTGAGTCGATATTTGTGGTCAGCATAACCACTGCAGGATGGATAGTCCATGTTGGACGTTGGTTTGATGCGAGGGAATATTGTGTCGGGAATAGCTTGAGCTCTGAGTGGTATATTACATATACCCTCGTCGGGATAAGATGTCCCTTGACCCTTGATGTGTTTATGGTTTTGTGATTGTTTTACTTATAAGGTATTGGGTGGTATCGAATCGTAGCTGAGCTTACGATTGATACATGACAGCTAGGAATGTCCCTTGATGATTAAGTTCGGATGACCCGTTGTAAGATTTTGATGTGTTCAGATGAACCATCGCTAGACCTTGTCGGTTAGCATTATGTTGGGTAATAAGAGATTGAGAATAGGAAATGAATGCCTTGGTGGGAAGAAAACAAAATTTCAGATTCAGGCGAAGACTTGGATTAGTTGGGTAATAAGGATTGTAGGCTTGGTAACGATAGTGTGGTGTTGCTATCGGAAGATTTTGCGAGAACGACTATGGACCGAATATTGAACGATGTTGGAATTGAGTAAAAGAAATTGCATGTTGGATATCGACAGAATTGATGGTGATGTTAGGCGGTTTTCGGGATGTTGTGAATGATTTAGACGATGCAGAGAGAGTTGCATCGATGACCGAAAAGATTGAGAATGGGATTGAGGAATAGATGATCTTAGCACGTGGTGCAGTTGTGCTTGAGAGAATTTGATGTGTCCCGAATTAACAAGTTATGACCCTTGATTATTTTGAAGCATAGGAAATGGGTACTTGTCCCTGAATTCATGAAAGGGTAGGTGTTCCTTATGAGAGTAGAATGGCTGAAATACAAATAAGTATCGAGGTGCAGCGATATGTAGTAGACCCTGTCGGTTGATGTTGTCGCATGAACAACAAGTTTGGTGGAATATAGAATTGTTGGATTATGACTTAGCTAATGAGTTATGTTATATCCACTAAGATGACCAATATACGAATGCTAGATGATGGGTGATATAGAGATTGAATCGGTGCATGAATAGTAAATCTTCTTATGGAATCACAAGGAGATAATGTAAAACGAATATTGATGGTTAACGTGAATTACTAAGAGATGACCGTGTTGGTGCTAGAAAATTTATAAAAAGATGCCTCAGAAGAAATATGATTATGTAGTTGCCTTATTTTGTTGGTTAAGAGAGTACGGACCGTATCGATGATCTGAAAAATATAGGAATCGAATTTGTCGCAAAGAAACCGTAGGAAAGAGATCATAAGTGATAAACTATTGAGATAGTAATGTCGGATGAGGACTCGGAATAGTTGACCCGATTGAACAGACAATTTGAGTACGATATGAGAATGCAAGTCGGATTGAACAAGTGATGCTATGTCTATGCAAGTGAGAATTGAAAGTTTGGATATTCGATTGATAAGTTTATATAATAGCTTCGGGATAAGGATTGTTGGATAGAATTGTCGGATAGATTTTTGTCGATTGCGGGTAAGTCTAGAATTAGGCTTCGTTGGGTATGACCCGAGTATGAGTACGGGTAGAATGTCTTGACCCTAGAATGTTGGTTGGTTGCCTAGAATGTCGGTTGGTTGTCTAGAGTGCTGGTTGGTTGCCTAGAATGTCGGTTGGTTGCCTAGAGTGTCGGTTGGTTGCCTAGAATATTGGTTGGTTGCTTAAGTTTCAGATTGGTTGGCTATGTTCTTCAGTTGTCCGTATTGGGAATAAGTTCATAATATTGGGGTGGTGTCCCATGTCCTTAAGTTGGTCAGACTATAGAGTTGCCTTATGATGAGAATTGGTTGCCTCTAAGATAAAGAGATAAGTATATCCCTGATAGCTACTCATCTCATATGAGCTAGCTGAATGTTTGGTTTAGCTTAGATGACTGTTGGAAAACCGTAGGATGTCCCTATTGATGTTGTATGAGTATAGTTGAATGAGTAAGATGTGTTGGAAGGTAGGCTTCGGAATGGAATGGATGTTGGAAAATTCGATGTTATAATGTTGGATGGGATGACAGATCATGTTGGTTCGGAACTTGGTTGCTTTTGTGGGAATGCCAAAAATTGTTGGAACTGGTTGGATTTGGTTGATTAATATTTAGCTGCGTAAATTGATGGTAGTGCCTTGAGACAGTGGTAAGAATTTTATTAATCAGATCAGCATTGAAGATAAGTGTAATGACGGAACTGGATAGTATATGTAGTCGAGATCGAATGTGAATAGGAATGACCCTTGAGATTTATTGCTGCTGGAGATAAGAGTTGCCTATGCGAGAGAATAATATGTTGGTTTGATCTATACGGGAAATAATACTAGAGTGGGATGAAGGTACAATTTGATGGATGAATTATGACCGAAAAATTACGAGTTGCAAGCAAAGTGTATGGATGCGAATGATGACGAGTACAAGAATTGGATCGATGAGAATCGGGGTATCGAGATGAAATGTGGCAATAGGATTTATCAACTTTGGTGGTATGGATGACAATGAACTTGAAAGGAATAATTAATACATCTAAGTCGGAATACTTTAGAAAATTTTGGATCGGTTAAGGAAAATTTCTCGAATGGAATTTGTAACGTATATTATCTTATTAGTTGGTTGGAATATTGAATAAACAAGTGAGATTATATGAGATGCTCGAAAAGAATTACTGATGTTCGAAAAGGAAGTTACAGCGTAGCTCGTTCGCTTTCTCTATCACTGAACTTGGCTGAAGTACATGTATTTTGGGGATGCCTAAAATATGTGTATGATTCCAACTAAGTGGTATGCTGAATTCAAACGAAGCCACGGGGATTATCAGGTGCTAAGGAATTGTCGGAGGAAAGATCATAGATGGTAAACTATGTTGAGTCAAATGGGGATGCTGTAACGAGACAGTACATTACTTGAAATTAATCAGGAGATTGCGGAGAAAATGTTTAATAGTACAAGTCGATAGTTGAGAAGTTTCATGAAAAGTCGGTTGAAGTTTTGGGGATGAGTTTTGTTTTAAGTTTCGAGGACGAAACTTTTTCTGGGTAGCATATATTGTAGTGCCCCGACCCGTAAGATGCCTTATGATGGATGGTTGGTTCGATGAAGCCTTGTTGGACTTGGAAATATGCGAAGGATCGCTTGGAAGGCTATGCGATCGTGGCAGGAATCGTCCTATGAATGTGAGTAGTGTTGAACCCTTCAAAGATCCTTTAGCTTCACACTTAAAAATAAGGATGAGTATGCTATGTTCTTGTTGAATTGTTCAATAACACCTTGCATGGAATTCGGAAAGATAATGAAAGATAATTAATCACCTGAACGTCAACTGTTGTGGTATGATGAATTGTATGCTTGTAAGATGTTACGATGAATCACATGACATGTGAAGGCAAAGTCCCAATTACTTGGGCGGTGAGTATATTGAGCTTTGGCTCAATAAATAGATGGTAAAACAGATGCTAAGTTCCAGGAATTGGGCAGTGAGTATATCGAGTTGATTAGAAAGATGTATGGTATCAAAGATGTGGCAAAGGGATTGGGTAACAACATTCTATTATCCTGTGCCGATGTAGAATGTTGATTACGCCAAGATCCTGAAAAGATGGCAAGATGGCAATACGAATGAGAAAGATGGATTATTACTTAGTTTTCCTTTGCATGCATTATATGTTTCTTCTTAGATAAGTTGCATATAGTTGCATGGTCATGGACAACTTGTCGACAAGGTGGTTCCTCGAACGGTATTTCCTGGGCCATGGAACCCGGTTCGTCCTAGGGGAAACAAGGATGATGTCGACGTACTGACATCGGGATTTCAGGACTTACAGTGGGGGCTTGCTACCGTCCATTGAAAGGACGCTGAAATCCTATGGTGCTGAAGTAGTAGCACGGTGTTTCGGAAACCTCCGATGGATTCGCACCCCAATCGGAGTTAGCCGTTCACCTGTAAAATGATCCAAGATGGCGTGTCGCCAGTGACTTCAATTTTTCTGCTTGGTTCTGCTGCGATATCGATGTTTTCTGAGAAATACCAGGAACTATAATGGTTTTGCCTTGTACAAGTGCAATCTAGACTTGTACGGCATCACGTCCATTTTTGATCCTCCGAGATCAGGGCGTGACACCACATCACCATACTTGCGGTGTATGTTGACGACATGATTATCACGGGAGATGATGAACAGAAAATTGCCCGACTCAAAGGGAAGCTTGGCAAGAAATTTGAGGTGAAGGACCTTGGTCTTCTTTGCTACTTTCTTGATTGAGATCACTCGAGACGCAGAGGGGATTGTTCTCTCTCAGAGAAAGTATGCACTGGGCCTTCTCACAGAGATAGGGATGTTGGGATGCAAACCTGCAGTGACGCCAATCGATCAGAGGTTCAAGCTAAATGCTGAGGCTAGAGAACCAGTTGATCGGGATAGATACCAGAGACTGGTGGACAAGCTGATCTATTTGAACCACACACGTCCAGATATATGCTTTACAGTTAGTGTGGTGAGCCGCTACATGCATGACCCACAGAAGGGTCATATGGACGTAGTATACCAGATTCTGAGATATTTGAAGGGTGGCCCCGGGAAGGGACTGATGTTCAGGAAGAATAATCACATGGACATCGAGGGCTACTGCGATTCTGACTGGACTAGTTGTGCTGATGACAGGAGGTCTACCTCAGGATACTGCATATTTTTAGGAGGCAACTTGGTCTCTTGGAGGAGTAAGAAGCAGTAAGTGGTAGCCAGATCGACAACTGAAGCGAAGTACAGAGCTATGGCCTTGGGAGTTGCAGAGCTGCTTTGGGAGAAGAATATGTTGGTGGAGCTGAAGCTGGATCAAGGAGCCAAGATGAAGCTGTGGTGTGACAATCAGTCAGCTATTAGTATTGCCAACAATCTAGTACATCATGATAGGACCAAACGCATTGAGATCGATAGGTTCTTTATCAAGGAGAAGTTGGTTAGTGGACTACTGAAGCTAGGCCACGTTCCAACCAAGTATCAGGTAGTAGACGGACTGACCAAGGGACTTAGCTCTGTGAGCATGATTAGAGGATGTGACAAGATGGACTTGGTGAATATCTTTCGCCCATCTTGAGGAGGAGTGTTGGTATACTTAGTATAGGAATATATTATATTTAGTATGGGAATATGTTATGTTTAGTATGGGAATATCCTAAGGACATATTTGAGATGCCAGAATATGCCACAGGATATTACATTGGATATTCCATAATGTAAAGGCTATATAAAGCCTATGAGACTATCAATGAAATCATCTCATCCATCAATTACAACAATATATAATACAATACATATTGCTATACCAGGCCTAAGGTGTGGGTCCGCCTTTATCTGAAGGGTAACATAGATAGGGCTCAAGAGTATAATGTGTACAATCTCTACCATTTGGGTTGATCCAAAAGAGAAAAAATTGAAATTTTAAAAATAGTATTCTATCGAAATAAACTGTGTTGCTCAGTATGCATGGGGAAACTTTTGTGTAGTTGTTCCAAGTTTGTCGAGTTACTTCTGGGAAGTCCATACTTAAGGAATAGTGATTGTTGTTATTTTCTTCTCTCTACAGCCATCTAAAAAGTAAGGTAACTTTTATCTGCTGAAATTGGAGTTGACGTCTAAACAACAGCATATTTAAATCCAACCCATCATACCTAAAAAATTTCCCTAAATAAGAAATTGTCTTATTGTTCTCTCGATCAAGTGTATATCATTAATCCTAATTCATAACATTTTCCTACACAAAGGTCAATTCTTCACATCCTACAAACCACAGATTATATAGAGCTATGAGTGATTTCTAAAATAAATGTTGTGTTAATGTGAAAATTCAAAGTTTCAAAGCATATTTGCTTTAGCCCAAGTGTTGTGAGCAACATATGATAGATTCCCCCCTTTAGCTACATAAAAATTGCCGCTAAAACAATTCTAAGTGCACACAGGCAGCTCAGAAACAATTAGTATGAAACATCAGCACGCTTAGTAGTGAGCGAAGCTTTTATTAGTGAATGATGAAACACGAATCCTAATTGTAAGTACACAAATGACCAACCTTCACAATAATGATTGCTATCACTCCGATTACTATCAGGACGAGCATGGACATTATACACCTGTCAGTTGCAACCTGAGTTTCAATAGAAAATAGTCAACACAAGTGAGAAGAAAGATAATTATATACTTGGAGAATGAAAAAAAATAACTTGGAGAATGAAGAACGAAACACCACAGGAATAAGAACCTGGCCTGTCTGCCAATTTCTTTCACCAATTTAGTTGCCTTCTTCATTGAAAAATGGATCGAGTCTAGTTCATTGACAATTCTACTCATTTGCTCAGTCTGAGTAAGTAAAAGACAAGGTTTCAGTCTCTCGTCAGAAAACACAAATTGGATTATTAAGGTGAATTTTGGCAATGGTAAAATTCAAGAATAAAATAATGCTTGTATTGCAATTTTTGGGACCCATCTTGGCTATTGTAAAAATCAGGGTTTAGTAAATAGTAATAGATGACACACCTGTGCCTTGAGAGTAGCTGAAGTCTCAGCGCCAACATTAATTGTGTCTTCAACAGTCTAAATCCAGAAGATCATATAAAAATCAATATTGATACAATATAAAGAGACTACATTTATAAAATATGATGTCCTCCATATCAGAATGTAGTAGATTGATATTACACACACCCACGAAAAAAACATACTCTCGCATGGCCATTTAAGTAGAAAACAAGCCTCAGACATCACGAAATGGAACAATAAATTACGAATAAGTAAAAGTCACAATATATAAGTCCTTCAAGGATTGAAGGATAACTATTTACATTAGTCTTGTTTTAACACAGATTTTTAAGTAATAAGAATGCTAGGAATCTAGGATTACTAGCTAGCAGTCAATTCCAGTGCTTCTTCAGAAGTTGGAAACATATATAATTGGAAGGGCAAAAATATCTTTGTGGATACTAGAGCAGACATTAGAAATCTGTATAACTGTTTGTCATGAATTTTCCTGTGCATTTGATGAATGCAAGAAGGATTTATAGTGATACTGGCATGAAAGACTTCAGAGTTTTAGAAGTTAAAAGTCTGCTGAAACATATATATAAGTACTGAGGGAGAAAAAAATTGTGATTCACATATAATTCACAGTTAAACATCAAAGTAATCCTATATTGCCCGAGATGCAAATGGTGAAGTAGAGCTAGATGGCCCAATATTAGAAGTTAAAGAGTAGAAGGCATACATACGTAGTTAGATACTGATGGATCAGTGTAGTAAAAGGAGAAAGGCGCTACAATCCTATATTGCCCGAGATGCCAGGCAAGAAAAGAAAACGTCTGAATAAAGAAGGCATCATTCTGTTATATAATTTCTGTACTATTAAGACCAAGTATTGTAATATAACTTTTATCCTATTAAGACCAAGTATAGTTACACATTTAAGTATAAAACATAATGATTTAAGAAGATTTAATCAAAATAGATTCCATAAGGTTAACTACAAAGATCGACGAAACCAAAACCAACATCACCATAAGACTCTAGCTTTAGACTTATTGCCTTCCTCCTTCACCAGATTGATCATCCTGCATATTATCTCTTTTAGTATCTTCTGAGTCTGCCCTCCTTTCTGAAAGAATGGTTGTGAACTTGAAGTCAGTTATTTGGATGTAGCTTGTAAACTAATACTATTTTCTTCTGTCTTCAATACCAGTTTCACTTGCTACTGCGGTTGTGAACTACTTGTCACCAAGTCATTTAACTCGGACACAAATTTTGTGCACCTTAATAGCCTAAAACCCTAGAGCTATGCACCTCACTAAAGTCACCTTGCTTAAAGGAATCTGAGGTGCTATGCTTCATTTGGGCTTCATGTCACGCCTCGATTCAGGGAATCATTCGCTTCGATTCACGCCTAATCGTTCGTCCTCGATAAGGCGTGATGCCGTACAAGTCTGGAGTTGCACTTGTAGAAGGCAAAAACGTGCACATTTGTGTCTTTTGAAACATTTGGAAATAAGCCATATTTGCAGAAACATTGAGTACGCAGTATAGGAAGAAATAATACTCATTTTATTGATATTTGTAGCCAAAATACAACTTTTCGCGGTACTCTTTGAAATGTCTTTTCAGCTACATTGATTCATGAAAAATGAAATACAACTGATAGGCTGCCATGAAATAACTGTAATGTCCTGCTCCGCACGGCGCATTATGCTGAGACGTTGACTCAAAGAGTCGCCTTGATCGAATGAAATGTATCGATACGAATCGATACGAGAGTTACGTTGTCCCGAGCAATGCATCGAACTAAGTCGATGCGAAGAGTTGCATTATCTCAAAGAATGCATCGAGTTGAATCGATGCAAAGTGTTGCATTGCCCCGAAGGATAAGTGCGTTGAATCGGCTCGAAGATTCTAAGAAATTGAATCGACCCAAGGCGCAAGTCCAAATCGATGCAAGTATTAATTTTAGTTGTTTCATGTGCAGGCTATCCGTTTACGCTGAAATATTAGAGGTCGGTATTTTGTCTCATTCGCAATAGGTCCGCAAAATCAAATCACTGCCTCGCAACGGGATGGGACTTGGACACGGTAGGCCGGAATCGATCGAGTAGTTCAATGAAACAAGAAGTGCTCGAATGGCTAAGTCAAAAGATTTGGCCGTGCAACAAAGTTATAAAATCGAGCCGCATCGGCTCGACAAACAACAAGGCGTATCGACTTAAGGTGGGAGGACTGCTCTTCTTCTTACTCCTTCATGCCTAAGTAAAATGTATCATTATATGCTAAGTTAACCTATAGACACCACGGGCGTGGTCCGATCAGAAGATAAATCATAGTGTGTGTCGAACACTAGTTAGAATAATTGAAATGAAACGTGCATCAAATGTACGAGTCGCTATGGAATATTGGATATCGCAAAGGCGAGCGCCTCGATGCGCGAGCCACAAGAATATAGGATAACTATATTCGACGAGTGCCTTCGTGCACGAGCTATTCCGTGCCTTCGCGCACGAGTTAGAAAGGCTAGCGCATTTAAAGATTTTGAAGGCGAGCGCCCTAGCGTGCAAGCCACGAACATTGAACATTAAGGCTAAGAACATGGAATTACGGTATTGAGGCGTGCATCGCATGCACGACTCGAAGAAATGAGAATAATCGTGTCAAAGCGTGCCTACGTGCACGAGAATCATAAAAGATGGCTTCGTTGTGAAGAGAACAGTTGTGGCATGAAGGTGACGGAACTGTCAGATGTGGCATGATGCATCGAAAAGTGTTCGAGACCTTCGGGTCGTTCGGTTGACGAACATTGAGTTGAGGCATGATGCCATTGAACATTGAAACGAAGTATGGAATGTGAGAACATAGAAAGTTAATGGAAGAAATGCGAGATGATAAAGTCTGAGTCTCGGACTCAAGACTATGTTTGGTTGTTTGAATAATAGTGTGTTGCATGGTCGAATGGACTTGAGAAAATAATGAGATAATCTCCCGTGCACGGGAATGTTCCCTTTAAATGGGCTGTGCCGGGGCACCGGGGCCGTTCGGCCTAGGAGGGATATAATCTTTGAGAGATGCACATCCGTAAGACGATTAGCGACCGCTTAGCGAGATGTGAAAAGCCGCAAATGATGGTATGCAACGGAATGTCTCCGTAATTGGGATAGCAACCCACTACGAGAGGCGTCGGGCTACCCAATTTGAGAAAGAAAAGAAAAGAAAGAAAAGAAAGAGAGAAAAGAAAGAAAAGAAAGAAAGAAAAGAAAATAGAAACCTTTAGTCCATTCTGGCGCGGATACGCCAACGACCTTCATATAGTTAAGGGACGATGGGTTGAAACTGCATGTACGTATGTATCCTGCACACATAGATCCTGCATAGGGAGCATTTATAACATGACAGGGAAGGAATGGGACGTATTCACCTTGCGTCGGTACAAGAACGAGTGCGTCTATGATGATAAGAAGTTACGATACGAAACAAACACGAGATTGTTTGCTGCTTACATGTTCAATTCGAATAACATGTTTGCCATGATAACATGCTTTACCGCTTTCGAATATGCCATGAAATCGATCCTAAGAAGAATATAGCAAGATCATAAGCTAAGTTGCATGATTCAACATAAATACTAAATGTCGGTTTAGAAAGTGGGTCTTTTCATCAGTACATGCGAGGACGAACGTACTGACCCCCCACCAGCTTTCATGCAGGGTGCAGGGAATGGATTGCTCGCGGCAAAATTTTGTTTGATCGTACAGAGGCATGGAATGCCGTAGCGTTGAAGCGTGCGATCGCATTGACGCTTGGACTTGCAACATGATTGATGCGGCCTATATATAGAAGGCATGATGCATGTAACGGTGAAATCCTTTGTGGACAAGAGAGAACTTGAGTGTTGTAGCCAATTTGGCAAATTCAGTTGGGCTATTGAAAGCCTTTGTAATCTCACTTCATTATCAATAAAGAGAATTGTTTCGTATACTCTGTTTTCTTCCGTTTGCTAATATCAAATCAAAGATAACCATTTGAGAACTTGTGATCTTGCTTTGCACGAGTGCAACTCCAGGCTCGTGCGACATCACACCCCTTGCGAGGACGATAATTCGGGTGATTCTGGGTCGAGGCGTGACAGATTGGCATCATAGCTCTAGGCTCAATTTTCTCAGGACGTTTGTTTCATTTCAATTTCAAGAGTTGTCTACCACTAATCAAATCACTCTTGACTCTACTCGATGCTGCACTGGATGTTCCATACAATAAGTCTAATACAAATCGTGTAATTTTGTCGCATGTGTTTTGGAAATTACATGATATTTGCTAAGAAAGTCGCGAAAGGTTTATTGCATTGAGTGCAACGAGCCGTAAAATATTTGTTGTTGCAAGTACGACACATCGTGAGATGTGAATTAAGATATTTGTTGCTGCAAGTGCAACAAGTTAAAAGATGTGAAATGAGATGTTCGATGTTGCAATGCAACAAAGTTGAATGAGAAATGAAATGTTGTATGAAGTGCAACGAGAGAAATAAAAAGTTGCATGAAGTGTAATGAGTGAAACAAATTATTGCTGTATCAAATTACAACGAGTTGAAGTGTGAATGATGCGTGCAAGAATAATAAAAGTTGATATCGAATGTATTGAACGGATTCGAGCATTGGCTTTGAATGTGACAGATAAATATTTGCACGAGATGCAATGGTTATCGGAAATAAATCATTGCACAAAGTGCAACCTATATCAAAAAGAAAAAAATATTGCACGCTGTGCAAATACGTGTCGGAAGTAAATCGTTGCACGTGGTGCAATGCGTGTGAAAGTAAAATCGCTGCACGGTGTGCAACGGATATCGAAAATGAATCATTACACGCGGTGCAACGGAGGGAAACAAGAAGTCATAAATCGATAGAAACGAATCGTTCGGCAGTGCATCGAACTTGAACTTGTATTGGCGAATGTACACATTAGCCGAATTGTGTCGGATTTTGATTCATCAAAGTTACGGTTGTGATCAAGCACAATCACTGCGGAAATCGTAAGTTAGAAGAGATTGTTGGTTCATACCGAGTATGATACGAGGGAAATAACTTGATTTCTGAGTGGTATATGATACCACCTATACAATGAATGACTCGATTCTGAGTGGTATATGCAATACCACTTGTGCGATGGATTCCATCGACACATTGTATAAATTGCGGAAGGATTGTCCGCAAGGGACGGGAGAGTACCGAAACTCGATTGAAAATTTGTATGACGGTATGTTGATGCAAGTGTTCTTCAATAATCGGTTGGAACGATAGGACGGAGACTCGTATCAATGAATGATACGTCGGACGAATTTTTTTAAGTCGGTCAAACGACCGAGAGTAACGAAATGATTATGCCTTGAAGCGATAATCGGATCGACGGGATAGGAAACTTAACTTATAAACGAGTCGCATGACTTGCGATCTCGATAGAAATGTTGGGCGAGGCGAATCAAAATTGAGTCGCACGACTTGCGATCTCGATAGAAATGTTGGGTGAGACAAATTATAATCGGATCGCACGATGTGCGACTTCGGTGAAGAGTTGGTTGAAGCAGATAAATAGTGCCTAAGAGATAGTTACGTTGTGGCGAAAGTCTTTTGAGTACGGTTGAAACACTCAAAACTTAGAGGGCATGATTGTATAACTCGAGGGTTCGATGTTGGATAATCGGTAACTCGGTTACACGATCAAAGTATAGCAGGATGTGATGAATCAGAAAATGAGTTGATGCGTATGGAAAAGTTTGTAGTGAACTTGGATGTATGCAACACGAACAAAAGTCGACGTTGATGCGGATTCAAAGTTGACCCTCGTGTTATCAAAATTGATATGACCTATCAGAATCGATACGCAAGGAAACATAAGCACGATGTGAGAACACAAAATAGAGCGGGCCTACGATATCGAGATTTTGGAATAGTAATACGGAAGTGTCGAACTGGTTGATCGTAAACTTTGTGATTGATCAGGGCGAGACCGTAAAGTTATCGACGATTGTCTTGATGCGTATAGCATCTCAGGTGTCGACCGTGGGTAGAAAGATTCGAACTCAATACGAGTAGATGTTTCGTGAAGTACAAAATTATCAACGGTAGTGCATGACTTTACTCAGAGGATAGTTGCGCATCAATTGTGCCGATAGAAATGATTTTTTTCGAAATTGGGTAGTCGCGTAGAAATCGTCGAAACGTTATTTGGCTTCGAAATAAGATATAGCATGGTTCGTAGTAACCGTCCTTCGTTAATGATCCACAATTATCGAGCGTAGCTTCGGGGCAGCTGACCCTAGAAGACTTGACCTCCAAATCAAATTGAATGTTGCAGACCGTAAGATGACCCATGTGATATCGCATATGAAATTGCATTGATAATAAATATAATATGGTGCATGTTGATGATAAATCTAGGCGATTTTGAGAAACATGCTATACACGAACGCGAGTGGTAAGAGAAAGACTTACGAGTTATGTCGTTAGATTTGGATTCATCTTGCAATTGAGCTTGCGTAAATCGAAACTTATATTCTATGTTACGAGACGGATAAGTTGGAAATTTGGCTAGTGAATTCCTACTCGCTTGGAGTCGAACGTAAGATGCATCATAGAGACTTTGAGTCAAAGCAATTGCTGCCCTGAGCTCGTCACCTCGATGTAAACTTTTGTGTCGGATAGATTGTGGCCTTTGAGCAATGTCAATTTAAAGTTGCGTCGGGAGAATTTAAGCACGGTATCTAGGTAAGTAACCTAGCGGACGTAGTCCTGAATGTTGATGCAATTGCAAGTCAACAAAGGAAATCGTATCGAGATGAGTTGCATAGCCAGACTTCGGAAATAGTTGGACAATGATTTCGAACGCAAGGCGTTACGAAGGATCATTGCGATGGGATGTGCGACGGCTCGACGCAACGTATAGGATTGATAGTCCGTACGAAAAATATGAAACAAGAAATGCAATTTTGAATCGCGTCGCGTGCAGTGACTTTATTGAATGAATCACGTATGTATCGAATATATGTATGCGATAAAATTTCGAGAACAGTTGCTAAAGATAAGTCCGATAGGGAGTACGAGATGGCAAGCATAGAATAGGTGTACGATCCAAATCAAGTTGTATACTGAATTCAAATTGAGCTGCAGGAAAGACCGAAAGTTAATAAAAGCTTACACGAGTGTTTGAAACGGAACAACGATAGTGGACGAGATCGTAAAACGATCTATAAAACACTTAATCGGAGTGTTGGTTTTGGTTCGAGGACGAACCTTGTTTTGAGTGGTATATTCTGTAATGTCCCGCTCCGCACGACGTATTATGCTGAGACGTTAACTGAAAGAGTCGCGTTGACCGAATGAAATGTATCGATGCAAATCGATACGAGAGTTATGTTGTCCCGAGCAATGCATCGAACTAAGTCGATGCGAAGAGTTGTATTGTCCTAAAGAATGCATCGAGTTGAATCGATGCGAAGCGCTGCATTGTCCCGAAGGATAAGTGCGTTGAATCGGCTCGAAGATTCTAAGAAATCGAATCAACCCAAGGTGCAAGTCCGAATCGATGCAAGTATTGATTTTAGTTGGTTTCATATGAAGGCTATCCGTTTACGCTAAAATATTAGAGGTCGACATTTTGCCTCATTCGTAATGGGTCCTCAAAACCAAATCACTGCCTCACAGTGGGCTAGGACTTGGGCACGGTAGGCCGAAATCAATCGAGTAGTTCAATAAAACAAGAAGTGCTCGAATGACTAAGTCAAAAGATTTGGCCGTACAACAAAGTTATGAAATCGAGATGTATCGGTTCGGCAAACAACAAGGCGTATCGGCTTAAGGTGGGAAGACTGACTCTTCTTTTTACTCCTTCATGCCTAAGTAAAATGTATCATTATATGCTAAGTTAACCTATCGACGCCGCGGGCGTGGTTCGATTGAAAGATAAATCATAATGTGTGTCGAATACTAGTTAGAACAATTGAAATGAAACATGTATCAAAAGCACGAGTCGCTATGGAACATTGGATATCGCAAAGGAGAGCGCCTCGGTACGCAAGCCACAAGAAAATGGGATAACTGTATTCGGCGAGTGCCTTCGTGCACAAGCTATTCCGTGCCTTCGTGCACGAGTTAGAAAGGCTAGCATATTAAAAGATTTTGAAGGCGAGCGCTATAGCGTGCAAGCCACGAACATTGAACATTAAGGCTAAGAACATGGAATTACGGTATCGAGGCATGCATTGCATGCACGACTCGAAAAAATGAGAATAATCGTGTCAAAGCGTGCCTACGTGCATGAGAATCATAAAAAATAGCTTCGTTGCGAAGAAAACAGTTGTGGCATTAAGGTGTCAGAACTGTCAGATGTGACATGATGCCTCAAAAAGTGTTCGGGACCTTCGTATCATTCGGTTGACGAACATTGAGTTGAGGCATGATGCCATTGAACATTGAAATGAAATATGGAATGTGAGAACATAGAAAGTTAATGGGAGAAATACGAGATGATAAAGTCTGAGTATCGGACTCAAGACTATGTTTGGTTGTTTGAATGATAGTGCATTGCATGGTCGAATGGACTTAAGAAAATAATGAGATAATCTCCCGTGCACGGGAATGTTCCCTTCGAACGGGCTGTGCCGAGGCACCGGGACAGTTCGGCCTACGAGGGATATAATCTTTGAGAGACATACATCTGTAAGACGATTAGCGACCACTTAGCGAGATGTGAAAAGCCGCAAATGATGGTATACAACGGAATGTCTCCGTAATTGGGATAGCAACCTACTACGAGAGGTGCTGGGCTACCCAATATGAGAAAGAAAATAAAAGAAAGAAAAGAAAGAAAAGAAAAAAAAGAAAGAAAGGAAAAGAGAAACCTTTAGTCCATTTTGGCGTGGATATGCCAACGACCTTTATATAGTTAAGGGACGATGGGTTGAAAGTGTAGGCACGTATGTATCCTGCATACATAGATCCTGTATATGGAGCACTTATAATATGACAGGAAAGGAATGGGGCGTATTCACCTTGCGTCGGTGCAAGGACGAGTGCGTCTATGATGGTAAGAAGTCGCGCCACGAAACAAACACGAGCTTGCTTGCTGCTTGCTTGTTCAATTCGAAAGAATTGCTCGCAACAGGGTACAGGAAAGGGATTGCTCGCGGTGAAGCTTCGCTTGATTGCGCAGAGGCATAGAATGCCGTAGCGTTTGAAGCGTACGATCGTATTGACGTTCGGACTTACAACAAGATTGATGCAGCCGAGATATAGAAGACATGATGTATGGAACGGTGAAATCCTTTGTGGGCAAGAGATAACTTGAGTGTTGTAGTCAATCTGGCAAATTCAGTTGGGCTATTGAAAGCCTTTGTAATCTCAGTTCATTATCAATAAAGAGAATTGTTTCGTATACTCTGTTTTCTTCCGTTTGCTAATATCAAATCAAAGATAACCATTTGAGAACTTGTCATCTTCTCTTGCACGAGCGCAACTCCAGGCTCCTGCGGCATCACGCCCCCTACGAGGACGATGATTCGGGTGATTCCGGGTCGGGGCATGACAAATTGGTATCAGTGCTCTTGGCTCAATTTTCTCAGGACGCTTGTTTCGTTTCAATTCCAAGAGTTGCCCACCACCAATCAAATCACTCTTGACTCTCCTCGATGCCGCACTGGATGTTCCATACAATAAGTCTAATACAAATCATATAATTTTACCTATGTGTTTTGAAAATTACATGATGTTTGCTAAGAAAGTCGCGAAAGGTTTATTGCATTGAGTGCAACGAGCCGTGAGATATTTGTTGCTGCAAGTGCAACGCATCGTGAGATGTGAATTGAGATATTTGTTGCTGCAAGTGCAATAAGTTAGAAAATGCAAAATGAGATGTTCGATGTTGCAATGCAACAAAGTTGAATGAGAAATAAAATCTTGCATGAAGTGCAACGAGAGAAATAAAAAGTTGTATGAAGTGTAACGAGTGAAATAAAATGTTGTATCAAATTGCAACGAGTTGAAGTGTGAATGATGCGTGCAAGAATAATAAAAGTTGATATCGAATGTGTTGAACGGATTCGAGCATTGGCTTTGAATGTCACAGATAAATACTTGCACGAGATGCAACGGTTACCGAAAATAAATCATTGCACGTGGTGCAATGCGTGTCAAAGTAAAGTCGTTGCACGGAGCGCAACGGATGTCGAAAATGAATCGTTACACGCGGTGCAACAGAAGGAAACAAAAAGTCATAAATTGATAGAAACGAATTGTTCGGCAGCGTACCAAACTTGAACTGGTATTGGCGAATGTACACATTAGCCGAATTGTGTCGGATTTTGATTAATCAAAGTTACGGTTGTGATCAAGCACGATCACTGCGGAAATCGTGAGTCGGAAGAGATTGTCGGTTCATACTGAGTATGATGCGAGGGAAATAACTTGATTTCTGAGTGGTATATGATACCACCTATGCAACGAAAGACTCAATTCTGAGTGGTATATGCAATACCACTTGTGCGATGGATGCCATCGACACATTGTGTAAATTACGGAAGAATTATCCGCAACGGACGGAGAGTACTGAGACTCGATTGGAAATTTATATGACGGTATGTTGATGCAAGTGTTCTTCGAAAATTGGTTTGAACGATAGGGCGGGTACTCGTATCAATGAATGATACGTCGGATGCAAATTTATAAGTCGGTCGGGCGATTGAGACTAGCGAAACGATTATGCCTTGAAGCAAGAATCGGATCGACGGAAGGGAAAACTTGAACTTACAAACGAGTCGTACGACTCGCGATCTCGATAGAAATGTTGGGCGAGGTGAATCAAAATCGAATCGCACGACTTACAATCTCGATAGAAATGTTGGGCGAGACGAATTATAATCGGATCGCATGATATGTGACTTCGGTGAAGAGTTCGTTGATACGGATAAATAGTGCCTAAGAGATAGTTTGTTACGTTGCGGCAAAACTCATTTGAGTACGACTGAAACACGTAAAACTTAGAGGGCATGATTGTATAACTCGAGGGTTCGATGTTGGATAATCGGTAACTCGGTTACGCGATCAAAGTATAGCGAGATGCGGCGAATCGAAAAATGAGTTGATGCGTATGGAAAAGTTTGTAGTGAACTTGGAAGTATGCAAGACGAACTAAAGTCGACGTTGATGCAGATTCAAAGTTGACCCTCATGTTATCGAAATTGATATGACCTATTGAAATCGATACACGAGAAAACGTAAGCACGAATTGAGAATACAAAATGGGGCAGGTCTATGATATCGGAATTTTCGAGAATAGTAATACGAAAGTGTCGAACTGGTTGATCGTAATCTTTGTGATTGATCAGGGCGAGACTATAAAGTCATCGATGATCGTCTTGATGCATATAGCATCTCGGGTGTCGACAGTAGGTAGAAAGATTCGAACTCAATACGAGTAGATATTTCGTGAAATACGGAGTTATCAACGGTAGTGCATGACTTTACTCGGAGGATAGTTGCGCATCAGTTGCGCCGATAGAAATGGTTTTGTCCGAAATTGGGTAGTCGCGTAGAAATCGTCGGAACGTGATTTGGCGCCGAAATAAGATATAGCATGGTTCGTAGTAACTGTCCTTCGTTAATGATACACAATTGTCGAGCGTAGCTTCGGGACAGCTGATCCTAGAAGACTTGGCCGCCAAATCAAATTGAATATTGCAGACCGTAAGACAACCCATGCGATATCGTATATGAAATTGCATCGATAACAAATATAATTTGGTGCATGTTGATGATATGTCTAGGTGATTTTGAGAATCGTGCTATGCACGAGCGCGAGTGGTAAGAGAATGACTTACGAGTTATGTCGTTAGATTTGGATTCACCTTGCAATTGAGCTTGCGTGAATCGAACTTATATTCGATGTTGTGAGACAGATAAGTTGGAAATTTGGTTAGTAAATTCCTACTCGTTAGGAATCGAACATAAGATGCATTATAGAGACTTTAAGTCAAAGCGATTGTTGCTTTGGGCACCGTCGCCTCAATGTAAACTTTTGTGTCAGATCGATTGTGGCCTTTGTGCAATGTCAATTTAAAGTTGCGTCGGAAGAATTTAAGCACGGTGTATAGTAAGTAACCTAGCGGGCGTAGTCCTGAATGTTGATGCATTTACAAGTCAACAAAGGAAATCGTATCGAGATAAGTTGCATAGCCAGACTTCAGAAATAGTTGGGCGGCGACTTCAAACGCAAGGCGTTGTGAAGGATCGTTACGATTGGATGCGCGATGGCTCGACGCAGCGCATAAAATTGATGGTCCATACGAAACATACGAAACGAGATTTGGATCGCGTCGCGTGCAGTGACTTTATTGAATGAATCACGTATTTATCGAATATACGTATGCGATAAAATTCAAGAACTATTGTTAAAGATAAGTTCGATAGGGAGCACGAGATGGCAAGCATAGGATTGAAATTGCCTGTCAGCTTTGTTCCAATTCTCTACCACTAGACTTGGCTGAAATATACATATTTTTGGAACGCCTTGAATAGGTGTACGATCCAAATCAAGTTGTATACTGAATTCAAATTGAGCTGCAGGAAAGACTGAAATTAATGAAAGCTTGCACGAGTGTTTGAAACGGAACAACGATAGTTGGACGAGATCGTGAAACGATCTACAAAATACTTAATCGGAGTGTTGGTTTTGGTTCGAGGACGAACCTTGTTTTGAGTGGTATATTCTGTAATGCCCTGCTTCGCACGACACATTACGCTGAGACGTTGACTCAAAGAGTTGCGTAGACCGAATGAAATGTATCGATATGAATCGATACGAGAGTTACGTTGTCCTAAGCAATACATTAAACTAAGTCGATGTGAAGTGTTGCATTGTCCCAAGGAATGCATCGAGTTGAATCGATGCAAAATGCTGCATTGCCCCGAAGGATAAGTGCGTTAAGTCGGCTAAAAAATTCTAAGAAATCGAATCGACTCAAGGCGCAAGTCGGAATCGATGCAAGTATTGATTTTAGTTGGTTTCATGTGTAGGCTATCCGTTTACGCTGAAATATTAGAGGTCGACATTTTGCCTCACTCGCAACGGGTCCGCAAAACCAAATCACTGCCTCGCAACGGGTTGGGACTTGGGCACGGTAGATCGAAATCGATCGAGTAGTTCAATAAAACAAGAAGTGCTCGAATGACTAAGTCAGAAGATTTGGTCGTGCAATAAAGTTATGAAATCGAGCTGCATCGGCTCGTTAAATAACAAGGCGTATCGGCTTAAGGTGGGAGGACTGACTCATCTTTTTACTCCTTCATGCCTAAGTAAGAATGTATCATTGTATGCTAAGTTAACCTATCGACGCCACGGGCGTGGTCCAATCGAAAGATAAATCATAATGTGTCGAACACTAGTTAGAACAATTGAAATGAAACGTGCCTCAAATGCACGAGTCGCTATGAAATATTGGATATCGCAAAGGCGAGCGCCTCGTTGCGCAAGCCACAAAAACATAAGATAACTGTATTCGGCAAGTGCCTTCGTGCATGAGCCATTCCGTGCCTTCGTGCACGAGTTAGAAAGGCTAGCACATTGAAAGATTTTGGAGGCGAGCACCCTAGCGTACAAGCCACGAACATTGAACATTAAGGCTAAGAACATGGAATTACGGTATCGAGGCGTGCATCGCATGCACGACTCGAAGAAATGAGAACAATCGTGTCAAAGCGTGCCTACGTGCACGAGAGCCCTAAAAGATGGCTTCGTTGCGAAGAGAACAATTGTGGCATGTAGGTGATGGAACTATCAGATGTGACATGATGTCTCGAAAAGTGTTTGGGACCTTCGGGTCGTTCGGTTGACGAACATTGAGTTGAGGCATGATGCCATTGAACATTGAAACGAAGTATGGAATGTGAGAACATAGAAAGTTAATGGGAGAAATATGAGATGATAAAGTCCGAGTCTTGAACTCAATACTATGATTGGTTGTTTGAATAATAGTGCATTGCATGGTCGAATGGACTTAAGAAAATGATGAGCCCGTGCACGGGAGTGTTCCCTCTGAACGGGCTGCGCCGGGGCACCGAGATTGTTCGGCCTAGGAGGGATATAATATTTGAGAGGTGCACATCCGTAAGACGATTAGCGACCGCTTAGCAAGATATGAAAAGCCACAAATGATGGTATGCAACGGAATGTCTCCGTAATTGAGATAGTAACCCACTACGAAAGGCGCCGGGCCACCCAATTTGAGAAAGAAAAGAAAGAAAGAAAAAAAGAAAGAGAGAAAAGAAAGAAAGTAAAGAAAAAGAAAAGAAAGAAAGAAAAGAAAAGAGAAACCTTTAATCCATTCTGGCGCAGATACACCAACGACCTTCATATAGTTAAGAAACGATGGGTTGAAAGTGCAGGCACGTATGTATCCTGCACACATAGATCATGCATAGAGAGCACTTATTACATGACAAGGAAAGAATAAGACATATTCACCTTGCGTCGATACAAGGGCGAATGCGTCTATGTTGGTAAAAAGTTGCGCCACGAAACAAACACGAGATTATTTGTCTGCTTGCCTATTTAATTCGAATAACATGCTTGCCATGATAACATACTTTACAGCTTTCGAATATGCCATGAAATCGATCCTAAGGAGAATGTAACAAGATCATAAGCTAAGTTGCATGATTCAACATAAATACTAAATGTCGGTTTAGAAAGCGGGTCTTTTTATCAGTACATGCAAGGACGAACGTACTGATCCCCCATCAGCTTTCATGTAGGATGCAGGGAAGGGATTGCTCGTGGCGAAGCTTTGCTTGATCACGCAGAGGCATGGAATGCAGTAGCGTTTGAAGAGTGCGATCACATTGACGTTCGGACTTGCAACTGGATTGATGCTGCCAAGATATAGAAGGCATGATGTATGGAACGGTGAAATCTTTTGTGGACAAGAGAGAACTTGAGTGTTCTAGCCAATCTAGCAAATTCAGTTGGGCTATTGAAAGCTTTTGTAATCTCAGTTCATTATCAATAAAGAGAATTATTTCCTATACTCTGTTTTCTTCCTTTTGCTAATATCAAATCAAAGATAACAATTTGAGAACTTGTCATCTTGTCTTGCACGAGTGTAACTCCAGGCTCGTGCGGCATCACGCCCCCTGCGGGTACGATGATTCGGGTGATTTCGGGTCGGGGCGTGACAGGAACGACACGCTGTTCATCCAAAATCCACATTTACTCAACTTAGCATATAATTAATGTTCTCGCAGCGTCTGAAGTACCGTTTTCAAGTGTTCAACATGGGTCTCCCTGTCCTTTGAGAAGATCAAGATGTCATTGATGAATACAATAACGAACTTGTCCAAGAACGATCGGAAGACCCTGTTCATTAGATCCATAAATGCTGCTGGAGCATTAGTCAAACCGAACGGCATGACCAAAAACTCATAGTGTCCATATCTCGTACGGAAAGCTGACTTTGAAACGTCTTCGGGTCTGATCTTCAACTGGTAGTATCCTGACCGAAGATCAATCTTAGAAAATACGGTCGCGCCCTGTAACTGATCGAACATATCATCTATCCTTGGCATGGGATACTTGTTACGGACAATTGCCTTATTGAGCTCTCGATAGTTGATGCACAGCTGCATCGTTCTGTCCTTCTTCTTTACAAACAGTACCGGATCTCCCCATGATGATATACTTGGGCGAATGCTTCCACGGTCTAGTAATTCTTGTAATTGCACTTTTAGTTTCTTTAGTTCTGTCGGAGCCATCCTGTACGACGCCTTTGATATCGGACGAGTATCCGAAAATGTATGAATTAT
The DNA here is from genome assembly GCA_029216955.1 of Iris pallida. Lineage (NCBI taxonomy): Eukaryota > Viridiplantae > Streptophyta > Magnoliopsida > Asparagales > Iridaceae > Iris > Iris pallida. The sequence goes on from JANAVB010002795.1 coordinate 415,132, forward strand.
GAATTCAATTTCTCTGTCCGACGGCATTCTAGGTATCTCGTTTGGGAATACGTCGGGGAATTCTGCCACGACATCGGTTTGATTCGAGTCTGTGCCCCTCATTTGAGTGTCCCAAACAGAAGCAAGGTACCCTTCACACCCGGAATATAGCATGTGTCTTGCTGTAGTTTCCGATATCACCATCGCCCCCTTGGACATCGAGCCGCACGAGTAAGAGAATTCCGTTTCTCCGGGTAGGCGAAACATAACTCTCTTCTCCGCACAGTCGATCGTAGCATGACAGACGTTGAACCAGTCTATTCCCAAGATGATATCGTACTCTTTAATGTCGAGTAAAATAGCGTCCATGGATAGAGTCGCCTCCAATGTTGATGCAGCCGTCCCTGCAAATCAGAATTACAGGCATATCTACTCCCGAAGGAGTGCTAACACACATAGCCATCTTTAATAAAGTCATGCACAATTTATTTTCCGTGGCAAAATCAGACGAGATAAAGCAATGAGTAGCACCATAATCAAATAGCACCCGGACATGTATGCCTTTGTATAGCAACATACCTGTTATAACGTTCTTTGCTGCTTGTGCCTCTGCCTGAGTCAAGACATAAACTCTTCCTTGTGCACCTGGTTGTGGTTTCGGTGCATTCCCAGTTGGAGCTGGCAAGGCTAGTGGCGCTTGACCACGAATCTGGTTGTTAGGTTGTCCACGATGATTATTGTGTTGATCCTGTGGGGGATTCTGATTCCTTCCTTTTCTCTATTCAGATGCCTTGTGGCCCATGCCGCCACATTTGAAGCATCCAGCTCGACATTCTGCTTGCCGATGTCTATACTGGTTGCACCTGAAGAAACACGATCCTTGATATTCACCCCTATTCTCACTAGTGTTATGGTGCTTAGGAACGTCATTCCTTCCAGCAACTAAGGGACGTTTATGATTGCTACCCTGGTTGCTCTGTGTTGTCCCGCGACTAACTAGCAGATGGAATCTCTCAATCTCAAGACCTGTTTTGTACGCCTCCCTGTAAGACGTACATTTCTGACTCAATACATCGCGCTGTAGGCGTTCATTCGAGCCTTACATGAATCTTTCTCGTTTGGCGTCATCATTCAGTACCTTGTACCCAGCAAATGCGACTCTCTTCGAAAATCCTGTCTCATAATCATCAACTGACAGACTGCCTTGTTGGAGTGCTACGAACTCCTTTTCTTTCTTCTAACGGATATCAGGCGGAATGAATTGGGTAATAAAGGCCTGCTTGAAGGTCTTCCAAGATATCTTCACGTCCGGACTATTACCATAAAGTGCCTGTCGCTGTGAAGTCCACCATTCATGGGCCTTGAGACGAAGTTGTACAGCCGTACACTCCACCCTCCAACTGCCCTGTATATCTAACATCCAAAAATAGCCCTCCAGTGTGTTCAAGAAGCCCATCACCTCATCTGGCTCCGCCCTTCCATTGAACTCAGGCGGGTCGCAACTTTTGAATTATGAGAAATTAGAAGCTCGTTTTCTTCCGCGTCGGCGTTTCAGGTTTCTCTGCCGGCACTGATACTATCTTGGTTGCTGCGCCCGCTGCAGAAACATCTTGATCGACCGTCAACTTGGTGACAATCTGAGTCAGATTGTCCACTTATTTTTGTTGGGTATCCAGTTGTTCCTGAAACTGGTACTGAAGATGCTCCTGAAGCTGGCGATGTTGATTCTCGCTTTGCTTCCTCTGAGCTTCCATTAGCTTCATCAGTTTCTCCATCTGGTCAGACGATGAATTCGTCTTTGAGCTATCACCCTTAGTCATTCTATAACAAAAATTTAATTCCATTAACACTCATAAAATATTTACGGGCTTATTGTATGGAATATTATTTCATGCCAACGCTATCGACACCATCAACCGAGACAATTTGCATCAAGACTTCCATTTGAAAATATTTTGAAATTGAGGAATTGAAAACATGCTCTTATACCAACTTGTCACGCCCTAATTCGGGGAATCATTCGCTTCGATTCATGCCAAATCGTTCGTCCTCGCTAAGGCGTGATGTCGTACAAGTCTGGAGTTGCACTTGTACAAGGCAAGAACGTGCACATTTGTGTCTTTTGAAACATTTGGAAATAAGCCACATTTGCAGAAACATTGAGTACGCAGTATAGGAAGAAATAATACTCATTTTATTGATATTTGTAGCCAAAATGCAACTTTTTTCGGTACTCTTTGAAATGCCTTTTCGGCTACATTGATTCATAAAAAAGGAAATACAACTGATATACTGCCATGAAATAACTTCTCGTTCCATAAATCATGTCCCTTTAGTAATTTTGAAATCTAAGCAACAATCTTTGGAAGCTCCGCAATACTTTGTGCGTCTTTATTGAAAACAACTTGAAAGTAGTAGCAACTCAGAAAGTCTTAATTCTCACGTGCTCTTGTGCCTTCTCCAGTACCTGTAGATGAGGGGTCAGCACATTATAACAATACGCTGGTGAGCCTCGTTGGCCCACTCAGTTAAACCAACATTTTGAATTAATGATAAGCATTTTAAATGGCGAGATCATTAGAGACTAGTAACAGTCTGAGCAATTCATATTTAGGCAACATGATATTATATGAAAGCAACTGTTTACTTTACAACTGGCCGAATCCAGCTTCCTGCATAAGATACAGGATAATAATAATAATACTTACCGTCCCTGCACAAGACAATCGTTAGCATGCATTCCGATTGCGTCGTTGGTGAGACTGCGCCATAAAGGACTTTCCAACGGGTATTACGGTGCACTATATTACGACCCGCACCCACTTTTCGGATACGAGTCCGTGTCCAAGTTCAGCCTACGCCGCAGTGTCGCCGGTAGAACGCTCTCTAGGATACACAAGTCACAGAAATCTAGAACTAATATGGCAATCTATATCTCATCCACAGAATTCAGAAGATACAACTAACTCAAATGAGTAACAAATAAATACTGAAAGACTGAATAATGAATGGTAATATAAAATGATGTCTCAAGTTATCAAGAATTCAAGTCACGTCTGGTGGAGACAAATCCACTACCAGTAGACGAAAATAAAATAGAGACATTAAATAAAGTAACCGAGTCCAAACTAAGCTAAACATCGATGTCGTTATCAGCTGCAGTGGTACCGTAGTACGGCTCATACACCTGCTCATATGCACCTGGATCAACCTCGACTAAACCTGGAGAGATCACCAGGTCCTTGGGGGACTAGCAAGATACATAAAACATGCCTACTACTATGACAGTAAATAACATGTATGGAAAATAAGAACAGTGTAAGAAGAACATCTAAGAAATGACATGTCATATGGAAATATAATACTAGACTTGACTAACAATCAATCAAATAACTCCTATAGACTGTAGTACAATGCAAGATACTCTCAATCTATAGTATGTCTCAATTGTAGTACAATGCAAGATACTCCCAATCGAGAATAGCCAATCCTAGCTAGTGGCAATCTCATCTCCGAAAGGAATACAAAGGTTAAGTAAAATTTTATAAACTGTAGTACAATGAAAGATCCTCCCAATCCATAGAATATCACAAGTCATGTCAATCAATCAATATCAAGTCAAGTCAAGAAAACATGGCATAGAACTGACAACTCTATCACAAGACACGGTGAACACGAAGAGGACCAATAAACAAGCAAAGGAAATGAATAATATCCTATACGTGCACGTAACTCTATAAAACAAGTGAAGCATTAGATGATAATCCAAGTACAATATGAGAAACATGCAACCATGTGGAAAAAAGTACAATAGGAAAAGAAACATGTAAATACTATATAAGTTCGGCAAGGTATACTTGCATGTGGTCTTGAGCTGCTAGTACGGATCATAATCCGTATCGAGGTCCAAATAACCTGTTGTTTACAAATTCCAATGTTAATAAAAAATTTAAGTAAAGAGTATCCATTTACTTAGTTTTCTAAGCCCCTGGTCTAAACTCTTTGGTTTTTTTTATTAGTTAAGTTGACTTGGTCCCTGAAGTTCCACTTGGCATGCTTAGGCTTTATTCCTATATACCCTTATTCACAAATGTATTTATATAGAGGCCTACTAATGTCCTCATTGTATAATGCAACTGGCTACAACACGTAGCTTAGTATCTAAGGACTGAACCCATCTATTTGCACAATACCCCATCTTTCTTAACATCTACCTAGTCCCTGCCACAGAGCTATTACTTAGCCACTGTAGTCAACTGAGATTAAGTCTTCTCAGTGTTGCAATTGGACTCTGGTTTATTCCTACTATATGGTTTCCATAACTGATATCAAAGTATCACAGGGATATTGATGTAGCAACCCTTGCTGAATCGTTCCTTGTTTACCTGGACTGGCCATATTATCCTCTCATAGACTCTACACCCTTGGTACTTACTGATATTCTATATCTTGCTGCTGCAGTAGGTAAGAGTAAGGCAGTTACTAAATCCTTACCTATACTCAACCTCACCCTATGATTTGCATACTTAAAGCTAATATCCAACTCACTGTACTTAGCCTCATATATTAACTATCAGCACTTGGCTACCTACTATTTCTTCTACATCGTGGCTGACAATTACTACCCTAAACTGTTGCATACCTGTTCCATATTTGTAGGCTATTGCCTACTGCTATCTAGTGGTTTTGATATGCCAGTACCCACTCCATTCATATGGACTTGTATCCACACCAATGTTGGCATCAACTCAACACTGATACTCTAGGGGGTCTCCTTAGTCTACTGAACCTCTCCCCTGCGTCTCACTTACCCTTTTCGAGACCACACTTGGAGCATAGCCCACATGCTTGCTCATAATAGGTCCCTAGTACAGTTGTTATACAATATGGCATGGCATTGTTCAATGTACACTTGCATATGTCTCTACTTTCGTATTCACTGATATCTGTGAAACACTAACAACTCTTTGTTACATGACTTAACTTTATTGCTGGAAAAATAAATACACCCTTGTACTAGTATCCCCTAACCTTCGATCTTTGCCTACCCATTTCACATCCTTCATGTTGTTGCTACTGCAACCAAGGATTCTGCTATTGCATAGACTAGAGCAACAACTATTTGGAATCCTATGGTACTACTTGTACTACTATGTCTATATATGTACCAGTGACCCTGTGCCCTTATCTATGTGATACATCATCCAAATGTACTCACACATGACTCTAACATGTGTATCCTTCCGATAGCTACTGCTTAACTCTTCACCCTACATGGATCCTGTAGTGTCAAGGTGGGACTGCAGTCAGTTCACCCCTTTTTTTACTGATACGCTACAGTGGTCAGATGACCTATACTAGGCTGATACCATCCTGTAACTCTGCTACTGATATTTTGTACCTATGGTTCGTATGGACCTGACAGACCTGGTGTGAGCGACTCCCCATTCCCTAAACCCGAATACCTATCATGCCTGCAACTTAATACCATCAGATGTTGCACATCTTCTCATGCATCCGAAGTTCTTAGACAGGTACACCCCCCCTCTTAGGCCTCTGATGCAGGCCACAACTTGATCCTAAAAACAACCTAGTACAAATGTAATTAATACAAGGCAAGCTAATACAAGATGCAATCTAATGCAAGTGCAAGCTGATCCAAGTATCAATCTGATACTCAAGTTGAAGTATACAACTTGATACCAAGAGTCAATATGATACCAAGTATCAATCTGATACAAGAGTCGAATATGATACCAAGTATCAATCTGATACAAAGTATCGACTCTGATACCAATTGGACTCGACTCCCTACTGTTGTCGAATCCATGGGACAGGATATTAATGTTGCTAACTGATCTATCCTTCCTCCTAGGCAACATATCGAGCACTTAAGGTATTAAACATGAACTGCAAATTAAGAGTAGATTGGTGTACCTATTTAGTTGTCTTTCCGCGCTCGATTGGTTCGTCGATCGTTCCTCTGGCTAATCCTTAACTTCTTTGCGATGGGAAGAAGGGGGAAAATTAGGGTTCCTAGGGGCTAGGGGTTGGCTGCCATAGCCTCTTATATAGAAGGATTTGAGATTTCATCTCAATCCTAATGGGATTTGGAGAAATCAAGTTTAAATTCGACTGAGGTTTATCCCTAGTAGTCGACTTCGTTTAAACAGCCAGTAGGATTTGAATTTGGTTTCTTTGCACAGGAAACCCTTGAGAGTTCAGTTTTTGCAAAGCCCATTATCCCTTTTATTAATTTGAATTGAACGAAAACCCATAAACTCTATATCATTAGTATTTTTATAGAAAAAAGGGATAATAATAAAATAAACAAAATAATGGGTTCAAGGGTTTACACACCATTCCATAGTAGGTTGCAAGCCTAGTCGAATGTTCCGCAATACCTCGTGCCACCATAGTACGACCAAATGTTTCCTCCTAGGTCTATCTGGTTCCCAGTGCCCTGAGTACCGTTTCGAGAAAACTACCCAAACCTTGTGCACAAAGACGTCCATGACCACGCGAATGCATAACCGACTCAACAGTAACACAATTGTATGATATTAGTAAGCCAACATTCAGAACACAATATTCTCATATTCAACATCTCAGGCATCAACTCGTTTCGTTTCAATATTCATTTCATCGTAGCATTTCAATGTTCGTAGGGACAAACATCATTTCAATGTTCATAGGGACAAGCATCATTCATTCATTGTTGTTAACAGTGTAATCGATTCATTCAATGTTCATATCTCTAGCTTCTTAGTGGTATTGACTTGTGGCATTAGCATCTTCTTATCGATCAACGGATGTTGCAAGGCAAATTATTTAGTTGGCATGAAGGAATAGCGAGAGGGATAAAACCACCACAGAGATCCACACTCACCAGCTAGAGAATTGTCGAGAGGGAGAGGAACACTTGTGCGTTTAGCTTCTCGTCACGCGTCCGTCTGCAATGGCATCAAAAGTTTGGTTAATACTCCATCTCGTTATGTTCCCTTCTCTCAGAATTCTCAAAAATGAAGGATATGAAAACGGCAAGAATCAAATTATCGAAAACCATTCAGAAAAGCATCTATCAAAACCAAGCAACAAAACCAGCAGCAAAAACATCTAGAGAAAACTCTTGGACGCATTTCAAGAGAAACCAATCCATTAGTTGGAAATGTTCTTATGCATTTGTCCGTGATCGATTCGATGCCGACGGTAAGTTTTCCCAATACTCGGTTCCGACTGAGTTGATCAAGCCACAAGCCTATATAATGAACCGCTAGGAGCGGGGTACTACACTTCACATGTTCTCCTCGGCACGCCTTGACAACATTGTGGGCAATGGATTACTTCACATCAAAATTAGTAGTATCAGTTTTGATAGCGGTTCTGAATCCTTCAATATGAGTGTCAATTTATAAGTCCTGATTTCAACGAATTCAGTAGGTTTCGAGGGTTTCAGTAGTATCCCATAATTGATAGGTTTTAGTAGTTTCAACGGTTTATCAACTTTGGCTGATGTTAAGAACCTTACTCCGTATGTAATAAAAACATCATTATCCCATCTTCATGATTGTGGGTAAAGTAAATTGCATGCCACACTTTAAGATTCTTAAGAAGGAGCTCCAGGAAGTTTCCTAGATGACTCGGTGAGTTGGTGTTAAAACAATAACCAATCAACATTTTGTAACATAGGGCCTCACTTAAAATATTATTTAGGCCAAAGCCAGTTGGTAGATAATCAACTTACCAATAAGCAACCCAATATTACTCCACCAAACAAATTGAGCTACAGGTAACTGGTGTGACTAGAAGATGAAGACCTTCTAGATGAGGAAGGATGAGGTGAAGGATTAAGTTAATCAATCATTGTGAGAGAACAAACTGCAGGTAGTACTCCATCCATAAAGTTGTTGGACATTAGGATTAAGTTTTTTTCTTGTTAAGTGTTATATTAGAGTTATTAGTTAATGGGATTTAGTCCCACATTGTTTAGAATAATAGGAGAGGGGCTAGCCTCTCCTATATATATGTAGTCTCTCATCATTAATAAAATCATCCTATTATTTTCCAACTCTACATGGTATCAGAGCCAAAACCCTAGCCGTCATCCACCCCTCTCTCTCACTCTCTCTCTCTACAAAACCCTAACCCTAATACAACACCCTCCTCACCATCCCGGTTGCCATCTCCCCCTCCCACCACCCATCCGGCGCACCCTCCTCCACCCCCTCATCTCCTCCATGCTGCTGCTGCTCCTACCGACCCCCAGCTGTCGACCCCCCCTCACCCCCCTTCCGAAACCCCCCATCTTTATTCTTTCACATGGGTTTCCACTCTAACACTAGCTGCCGTCCACTCTCCCTCCAAACCCTAACCTAGTACAAAATACAAAAAAAAATCGTTGGTATTCTCAGAGGATAAACATATGATTGTTTATTGGAACCTATGACTCTCAATGATCAATTCAAAAATTTAACAAAGAGCAAATATATGGTTTATTTTGCATGAATCTTTGTTTCTTTCCTTGATCTTCACACCAGAATCTCACAGAGGTTAACATGGGTTATCTCTCTGTCCTGGCTTGTGATACACTCTCTCTGCTTCCTATGCGCGCGTGCCGGTTCTGGCTCCATTTTTAGTGCATTGGTAGGATTGCTGTGATTATCTAGTTGGAAAGATCAAAATTGACAGTCGATTCAGGAATCTTGAAAGATAACATATTCTATGACGAATAGCAATGCCACGGATACTAGTGTTAGCAACACACTAGGGAGTCCAACAGGCACTAGCACGACGATTTCCTCTATTCGACTTATCGATCGACGGTTGGAAGGACCATAGGGCTACTCGACATAGAGAAAGAAGGTCGAGAAGACGCTTTGCAGAATGCGGTTGTCCAAACATCTGATTGACAATCCTCCAGCGGAAGATGCTTTCATATTTGAGCAATGGAAGACAGATGATAGTCGACTGTTTACACAGTTGATGAATTCAATAGAACCATCGATGGAAGACATGGTTCAGAATACGGACTCTGTGAAGGAGTTATGTGAGGTACTGGCAGCGACGTTTGATGGAAAACGTGATTTGTCTCGTATCTATGACACGGTCGTTGGTGTATACTGTCACGACCCGCTACCCAAATTGTTGGGCCGGGCCGAGTCATGTCCAGCCTACGCTTGAGATAAAACGTAGTAAGCCGTTCTAAAGACAACAGGATAAGACTAAATGTGCTAACAGTTCTATAAGTGAATAAAAGTCATAAATGCTCCAAACACAAAAGTCGTCTCATATAGAAATAAGTCTAAAGTACAAGTGATCTGAAATGTAAAACTGGATACATGTCCAGTTACAAAACACGTAGTCTAATACATGACTACACTAAATATCCCAAGCAGCTATGCAAACTAGACGAGTTTCCCCGCAGGAACATCTTCGTAAAGCAAAGCCGGGTCCTCGGCAGTATCTCCATAATACGAGTCGCAGAGTAACTCCTCCTCAGTAAGTACACCTACAACGTTATCCTATCAGGACGGGAGCAAGTACTGAAACTAACAAACTAGCATATGAAACATAGAAATGAACATAAGAGGAAATAACTGGAAACATGGCATCACATAGTCTATCATGGCAAAGATACATATGTCATAAAGACAGATGTATATGTAATGTTTAAAACTGTAGCAGGTAAGTGATCGTCAATAGGTGTACAATATACTGTGGTACATGTAAATAAAATGTACATACGTACAAGTTAACAAGCATAGGTGTACATCCGTACAGAAATGTAGGATAATGGCCTGCGGTAGGGTATGCATATAAAATGCGACCTCGCTCGCTACTATAGGGGGGCATGATCACGTACTCAACTGTCAGTTTCCCCATAACCCATATTCTAATCATATGAGAGATACATAAAGACTGTTCTAAGCATGGTAGTAATGGAAAGTACAACATGTGACATTTTAACTTGCTATTCCAAGGATCAGCATTTAACATGGTTGGATTTGCAGTTCATTTATGTAACAGTATGTAAAGTTTGTAGAAAGTACTTGCTCTAGCAAATCAAAGCAAAGCAAGCTGCGATAAAAGTGCTATAGATGTCTGGTAACTCGTCACTGTAGAAATAAATACATAAACTTAGTTTTTACACTAAGCTAAAACACTAAGACACTAATTGGTGCAACACGACTTGTGACTGGGCACCTAGCCAAAATGATGACTTTAGCATAGGAGACCAATGTGGGGTGACACACTACTATAACTAACTTTCTAGGGTCTTTACACTAGTGAGGGGTGAGGTTCATTACGGCTAAAACTCAAAATAGCACAAAAGTTGCAAGTCGTAATTATTCAATAAATAAATCAACTGAACATTGTGTTCCAATAATTTTTGAGATAGACAAAAAGCTAAATTTTACATAAAATAAAGTACTAAAATGATCCTTGTTAATTATAGAAATTTATTATAATTTTTCTGGAATTTATTAACCAGTACAAGTATTTTATAAAAAATCAGTTTTCCAAAGTACACAGAAAATGAGTTCTGATTTCATATGCCAAAATAATGGCAAAACTGCAAATTAAATATTGTAAAAATTATACTAAATTAGCTAAATTAACATAGTATCTAAATACTATTTTTTCAGAATTTTAACAGCAATTAAAGTAGTTTTAGAAATTCAAAAACAACATTGCACACAATTTGAAATTAAAATAATTAATTATCTGCGTATTTTGTCCATGTATATAATTTGAACCAAAGTTCAAATACAGGACCCAAGGCCATGAATCAAGTCTAATATGACTTGTACAGGTCTTGAATGTGTAAAAACATATTTGGGCCCAAAAACCCATGCTAGGCTTGGACACCAAATGGTTGCAGTAATTTAAATACACAAAAATACAAAGTCGTACAAATACATAATAATTACTAATATTTTAATAGGGTAAAAATTATACATAATGGTCATATAAATATGATAAGTACATTTTCATAGAAAAGTAATTTACACTAGGTATAGTAAAATACATATATAAAATGGTATATATATATAATAATATATATATATATATAAACATATATACATATATATGCATAAATACATATATATGTAATAAAGTACTATATATATATATATATATATATATATATATATATATATATATATATATATATTTTTTTTCTATATATATATATATATATATATATATATATATATATATATATATATATACAGTGTATATATACACATAAAACAGTATATATAATAATAATAATAATAATAATATATATATATATATATATATATATATATATATATATATATATATATATATATATATATATATTTTTTTTTTTTTTTTGGAAAACAAAAACTTTATTGAATGAAGGCGCAAATAGCCGAAGCCTATACAAGTAAGCGCGCCTAGCGCGAAGACCGACCCAAAACAAAGAGGAAAACACGAAGTATTGCCCACAAAACGGTTCTAGGACCGAGCATCAGAAGGTTAGGCGGAAAGAGCGAGATCAAGACGAGAACTCGCCCCTGTCCCAGTCAGCCGACCAGATCGTTCCAAAACTGATTCGAGGTGTGAGTGCAACACCTCTTTCTTTTGCAGATTTGCCTAATCACTTCACTGGGCAATCGAGGCGGCGGGAATTGGCGGTCCTCGAATCTGTGTTTGTTCCTGTTCTTCCATAAAACCCAAAATGCGACGGCAGCGACGATCTGGTGCCCGTGGGACGAGTTCCAGCTGGCCAACAGATCGTTGATGCCCCCGGATGAGGGGACCCTATTGCACCTGTGGTGGAGGTGAGTCCAAATGTGAGACGCCGACTCCCCAGAAAGCAGCACGTGCTCGACGGATTCAGGATGGTGATCAGCACAGCAGTGGCATCTGGAGGCCAGACTATATCCGAAAGCATCATCCGTGGGGAGTTTTCGACGCGCGGCCCGTCAGAGGAGAATGGACCATTTCGCCGGAATACACGTGTGCCAAAACTTGGCAGAAGGGGAAGTCGTGACATGTATGTCTCTGAAGATGCCCCTGGCCGACGCAAGGGTGAAGATGCCACTCTGGTTGGGGGACCATCTGAGCATATCCCGAGCTTCATTGATCGACAGATTAGAAGCTCCCAAACTCGCCGCGACCGCCGGGCCTAGCCAGTCGCGGACCCTATTCCAGTTCCACCCTGGCGCGTCAGCATCCCATAAATCCCGAATCTCGCACGACGGCGGAGTAAACGCGTTGGGCCTGAGGATTTCGTCCCCCAACCAGCGTTCCTTGCAGGCCTGCGAGCGACCATCCCCAAGGTTAAGACGCAAGAGTGGTTCCGCAAGGATGCGGCCACGAAGGATGCGCCGCCACGACGCGGAGGATCTGCAATTGGCAGACGCCTCAGTTAAGTGACAGAATCTGGAGTATCTGGCTCTCATGAATCTGGTCCAGATCGAGGTTTCAGATCGAATTTTCCACCATAATTTTGCCGAGAGAGCGTCAACCACGTGGGCCAGCCTGCAGAATCCCAGACCTCCCTCTTCAGTAGACTTGGCCATGGTAGCCCAACTGGCCCAGTGATGTTTGTTCTTACCCTCGATATGTCCCCAAAAGAAATTGGCGAGGATGGATTCAATAGAATGAAGCACTTTGATGGGAGGCGAGCACACCGCCAGGGTGTATATGGGGATGGAGGATAGAACGTGCTTAATGAGAATTAACTTCCCCCCGGGAGAAAGGGAGGCATTGTGCCAGCCCGCAATTTTCTGGCGAATCTTGCCCACCATGTGTTCGAAAATCCCAGCGTTCGCTCTGCCGTATACCAATGGGCAGCCCAAGTATAGAAAAGGAGGGTAAGCTGTGGAGAAGGAGGTCATGAAGGACAGCACAGCCGAGTGGGTTCTGTCGGCTTTGTGATGAGTGTAGATCACGCTCTTGCTGTTGTTGATTTTCTGTCCAGAGCAACGAGTATATTTAGCCAGAGTTCTAGTAACCACCTCAATGGCTCCAATAGTACCAGCGGAGAAAATGAGGATGTCGTCCGCGTACGCCAAATGAGTTATGAGAGGGCAACCGGTCGTTGTGTGAAAGTGTTGGAACCCAGGAGATCGCGGCATGATTTTGAGGTTTTCTGCTCAGGGCTTCAGCAGTGATGATGAAAATGGTGGAGGAGAGGGGGTCACCCTGCCTGACTCCCCGAGTAGCTTTGAAGAAACCCTGAGGCTGGCCGTTTATGACAGTGGAAAACCAAGAGTTGTTGATGGATCTAAAGAAGATGTCAATCACCGGTTCCGAAAAACCAAAGGCTCTGAACACCCAGATCATGAACTGCCAATCAAGGCGGTCGTAAGCTTTTTCCATGTCCAGTTTGATGGCAACGTTCCCTCCCCTGGACGGGAATTTCATGCACGTGATCATCTCTTGGGCCAGAAGGATATTATCGGTGATATTGCGACCTTTGACGAAGCCACTTTGCTCTTCGGATATGATTCTGGGAAGGATGCCCGACATTCTGGAAGCGATGATTTTAGAGATAATTTTGTTGGTGAAAGAGCAGAGACTGATAGGTCTGAAGTCTTTAAAGGTGTCCGGATTGTCTTTCTTGGGAATGAGGATGATGTGAGCGGAGGATATAGATTTCGGATAAGTGGCACCTTGAAAGAATGCGGTTGTGGCCTCCCCAAGATCGGATCGAATGATGTCCCAGCAAGAGCGGAAGAAAACCTCGTTGAATCCGTCCGGACCCGGGGCGCTGTTGGCATTAATGGACCACACCGCAGTTTTAATCTCGTCAACCGAGGGGGGAGCGCGGATGCTTTCGTTATCCATGTCAGAAATCAGGGAGAGGATCTCGGCCAGAAATTCGTCATCTTTAATCACGGCCTCTTTAGCGAACATGTTGGAGAAATAGTTTGTGGCGGCCGTCCGAATATTCTCCTGATCGTCGAAAAGATGGCCATTATCATCGCGGATGCGATGAATCTTAAGAGAGCTTCTGCGTCCTTTGACGCATTTGTGGAAGAAGCCGGAATTCTTGTCCCCTTCCAAGTCCCAGGTTAATCTGGCCTTTTGTCTCCAAAATTCAGATTCAACCCTGATTCTAGATTTAAGGATGGCCTTGGCGAGGTTGAGAGAGGCACGATTATCCTGGGAATTGAAGAGGGCGTACTCGATCTCCGCACGGGTGACATCGTCTTCAGCATCCTTGATGGCTTGAAAAATGTCTCCGAACGCAATGGTGCTCCAGGCCGTCAGGGCTTTCCTGGTAGCTTTAAGTTTGATAGCAAATCTGACCAGAGGGTCCGGGTGAGTGACCGAAGCCCACGCCTCATCCACGATGCGCATGAACTGGGGGTGGTGACGCCAGAAGTCGAGGAAGCGGAAGGATTTTTTGATGCGGTTATGAGAAATGTTGATTTCGAGCAGGAGGAGGGAGTGGTCAGATTCAGTGGAGTTCAGGTGCGTCAGATTGTTGATCAATCCCAAATCCGCCCAACAGTCATTCACCATGGCCCGATCAAGACGGGAGTACTGTCTACGCGAGCCGTCTTGCATGTTGCACCAAGTGAACTGGTTGCCGTGGAAGGGGATGGCGGATAGATTAGCGGTTAAAGCGAAATTGTTGAAGTCCTCCATGGCCGAATGAGGGGGGTCACGACCACCGAATTTTTCCTCTCTGCAAGAGACCGTGTTAAAATCTCCGATGCAAAGCCAAGGTATATCGACGTGAGGAATAGAGGTGCCCGACAGAAGCTCCCAGAGGACTCTGCGCTCCGGGATGCTGCAGCTACCATGGATGGCCGAAAGGATGATGCGGGACTTGAAGGCGGGATGCTCAACCCAGCAAGAGAGGGCTTGGGGGAAATCGTTGATAATGCCATATTTGAAGTCAGCTGTGAAGAAGATCCAAATGTCGTGACAACCGGGAATCGTGGAAGGGAATCCCAGTTTGAGTTAGATTTCTTTCATTCTTTTGTGAGGTATTTTGGGTTCGATAATGACTAGTAAATCAATCCTGTGCGATTGGGTAAGGCTGATAATCCGATTCATAGTCTGTTTATTCCCGATGCCTCGAACATTCCAAGAAAGAATGTTAGGCATTAACGGAGGAGGGAGAGGGGCTTTGCAGCTTTGCGGCGGATCTCGTGAACATCGCCGTACGCTGCCTTTGTTTCTTAGATTTCTTCTTTTTCTTGAGAGAGTTGTTTTCTGGGCGGGTGCTGACTGGAGCTAGAGTCCGATCTGAACTCGAGTAAGCGACTGCAGCTGCTGAGTGGGAGATGTCGAAGTCTTCGCACTCAGACAGAGCGCAAAGTGGATTGTCGCGATCAAGGAAGCCCGCTCTCTGAGCCTGCCAGAATCTTTCGGTGAGCGGGGAGGACGGGCGCGGAGGGTCGGTGTCCGATCGAAAGGGGAGAGGTGATACTTCCCCTATGGAAGGAGAGTTGAAATCAGCCGACGACAGGGCACCGGGAATCTCTAAGTCAACGGAGGATGAATGGGGATGGGCAGCGAGGTAGAGAGAGGAGAGGGGGGTTGTGGTGGGGAAGTAAGACGAGGTCGGAATGTGGCGGGTGGGGGTGGGGGTTATGGAGGCCACCGGAGGAAGGCGTCTCTGGCGAGCAATCATCCGGAGCAAAGTCAAGCGCTTCGAAGGAATTATGGAGGGTGATGGCGAGAGAGGGGGATAAGGGGTTAGGGAGGCTCTCAGCGCTCGGCAGCTCAGGCTCTGCAGCTGACTCCGAGTTTATCTCTACACTGGAATTATGGAGAGTAATTTTGAGAGAATGCTGGGGGGCGGGGACAGAAGCGGGGAGGGAGAGGGAATTTGAAACTGGAGGAGGGGGGCGGGGGTCCTCGATGTGGAGCGGGGTGGGGATTCTGCTCCCTTCTCGCGCGCTGACCTGGGGACATGTTTCTTGAGTTCTGGGTGGGCGCGAAAGCATTGTTGTAGGGAGTGGCCGCGCATCTGGCAGTGTTGACAGAAAATAACGCTGTTGTCATAAACCAGCGTTTGACTGAAAGATTGATCACCGAGTTCTATCTCTATCACCTTGGGTGGCTCGTTTGTGAGGTCCAGCTCTACGCAAATCTTCGCGTAGTTACATTTAGAGAGGTTTTTCGTTTCCTCGGCGATGGCCACCAGGACTCCGAAAGAGCTAGCGATCCTCTTTAGGGCTGCTGCAGGAAAACATATAAGGGGGAGATTGGGGAGGGTGATCCAGGAGGAGATGATAGTTGAGTCGATCTTGGGGTTAAAGTTCGGTGACCATTTGACAATTTTGGCAAACTGTATATATATATATATATATATATATATATATATATATATATATATATATATATATATTATTTTATATATATATATATAAATATATATATATATATATATATATATATATATTTTATATATATATATATATATATATATATATATATATAAAATATATATATAAAAATATATATATATATATATATATATATATATATATATATATATAAAAAATATATATATATATATATATATATATATATATATATATATATATATAAAAATATATATATATATATATATATATATATATATATATATATATATATATACATATACATATACATATATACATATACATATACATATATACATAAATATATATATATATAATAAAACAAAAAAACAAAAGAAAAACAGACAGAGGGCTCGAACTCGGCCCTCTGTTCTGGAAGGGTGAAGACTTAGAGCCCCACCCGCTGGCCAGTGGGCCTGAGCGGGCTTGCTTTCAGGGTGGGGCTCGGGTTAATAATAAAGGGTTTAATTAATTATTGGTTTTTAACCCGCTAAAGAAACGAACCCGACCCGTTATGCTATACCGTGTCCTGACAGTTAGGGACACGGCTTATGAAACACGACACAGTGTCTTGTGTCTACACTCAGTACGACACGCACGAATTGATTCGACCGTGTCCAAGCTTACCAATAGATTGCCTGTGCCCTGGCGAGTCATCTACGTGAATTCGAGACACAAATACGACACAGAGACAGTACTGATACATACGTGTCCGAAGTTGGGTTGCTGTCGGGGTGGCGACTGGGCGGAGGAGGCGTCGTGGTCGGGGCGCTCGGGTGGCGCTGCGGTCGACTCGACGAGGCAAATCGAATGGTGGTGCTGGCGACCGACGATGATGGTCGGTGAGACGGTGCTAGGGTACGCCGGAGTTAGGGTTTAGGACCTAGGGTTTTCGCCGGAGAAGAAGAACTACGGTGGTCGTGGTGGTGGATAGGGTTAGGATTTGGTCTGGGGTCGAAGGGGAGGGGGGTATTTATAGGTAGTTTGAGGCGGTGGCCGGCCGGAAAAAGCGGGAAATATCCGCCGGGTCGTCGGGGCCAGGTAGTCGGTCGATCGTCGGTCAGTCGGGGTGGGTAGATTAGGGTTTAGCATTAGGGCCCCTAGACTTTAGGATATTACAGATAGGTCCCTAAGGTAGATAAATGCAAATAATAATTTGCATAACCCATCCCGCACTGTTTATGTACAAATAAAATTTGCACATAACAATTGGGAAATTGTAAACCGATATTTAAACAATCTAATTAATTGCAAAACTTAATTAAAACATTTTTAGAAAATTGCAAATTAATATTTTAAGCTTTAAAAATTATTTAAAATTCTAGAAAAATTTCTAAAAATTCTAATAAATATTTTAAGGCTAAATATGACATTTAAAAATTAATTAACACTAATTAAGTAAATTTTGAAAAACAGGGGCTTACAAGTCTTTCCTCCTTGAAAATTTTGTCCTCGAAATTCACAAGAATTGAAGACCCAACAATAATCTAACATAGCAAGCAATGCAACAAATGACTAAGGCTATGATCGAAACTAACCTCTAAGGTATCAAACGGGAACGAGTGGTTCCCTCGCAGCGGTTGGATCGAACAAGTAAGGGTATTTCTCCCTCATGTCCGACTCCCTCTCCCAAGTAGATTCACCCGGAGAGTGACGGCTCCAAGCTACTCGTACTAAGGGTATAACCTTGTTCCTCAGCCTCTTCTCCCTCATGTCTAATATCTCCACTGGCTGCTCAAAAACTGTAAGGCTCGGTCCGACCTCCAACTCTGAATGATCTAGCACATGGCTAGGGTCTGGAACATATCTCCTCAGCTGAGATACGTGAAAGACATCGTGAACTCCTACTAGGTTGGGTGGAAGTACAACCCTGTAAGCTACCTCTCCAATCCTGCCAAGTATCTCGAACGGCCCGATGTATCTGGGGCTCAGCTTCCCTCCTCGTCCGAACTGGATCGTCCCTCTAGTAGGTGATATCTTCACCAGTACCATATCACCGTCTACGAACTCCATCGGTCTGCGACTAGCATCAGCCCAGTATTTCTGCCTGTCCTGGGCTACTCTGAGCCTGTCTCTGATCATCCCGACCTTCTCTGCTGCATCCGTGATCATCTCTGGCCCAAGCATAACTCTGTCTCCAACATCATCCCAAAAGAGCGGTGTGTGGCATCGTCGTCCATATAGTGCCTCGAAAGGAGACATACCGATACTGGCTTGGTAGCTGTTGTTGTATGAAAACTCTACCAAGTGCAGATGGCTCTCCCATGATCCTCCAAAGTCCAGTACGCAGGTCCTCAGCATATCCTCCAGTGTCTGTATCGTCCTCTCGGACTGCCCATCTGTCTGCGGGTGGTACGCCGTACTGAACTTGAGCCTACTGCCCAACTCCTCCTGCAAGCTCCTCCAGTAGTGGGATATGAATCTGCTGTCTTTGTCGGACACAATGCTCACCAGCACTCCGTGTAGGCGAACTATCTGCTGCATGTATAGCTCTGCCAACTTCTCGGTGGAAAGCCCCACCTTGAAGGGTATGAAGTGCGCACACTTCGTCAGCCTGTCCACGATGACCCAAATGGCATCCTTCCCTCCTTGGGAACGAGGAAGCCCTGAGACGAAGTCTATCGTAATATGTTCACACTTCCACTCGGGAATGGGTAACGGCTGCAACAAACCAGCTGGCCTCTGGCGCTCCGCCTTGACCTGCTGGCAAACTAGGCATCTCGAGATGAAACGTGATACATCCCTCTTCATCCCGTGCCACCAAAGATGTTCCCGCAAGTCACGGTACATCTTGTTAGCACCAGGGTGAATAGAATATCTCGATCGGTGCGCCTCCTGTAAGACTGCCTCTACCAGCTCTCCCTTCGGCACGCACAATCGGCTGCCATGCCTCAAGGATCCATCCTCTGCTATAGTGAAGTCATCCAACAATCCAGCTAAAGCCTGGGCTCGAAGTCTGCGAAGGCTCTCATCTGTAGACTGTGCCTCCCGGATCTGCTCCATCAAACCTGACTGAATGTCAAGTGCCATCATCTGTATCATTGATCCTGGCCGAACTAGCTCAATACCGAGCTTCTCCAGATCCTCCCGCAAATGCCGATCTATCATCAGATACCATGCCATCGGATGCCTGCTCAGCGCATCCGCCACCACATTTGCCTTTCCGGGGTGATACTGTAAATCGATGTCAAAGTCTTTCATCAACTCCAACCATCGTCTTTGCCTCATGTTCAGCTCTTTCTGCGTGAACACATACTTCAAGCTTTTATGGTCAGTAAAGATTTCCACACGCTATCCGTATAAGTAATGTTTCCATAACTTGAGTGCAAAGATCACCGCAGCTAACTCCAGGTCATGGGTTGGATAATTCCGCTCATGAGTCCGCAATTGCCTAGATGTATAAGCAATCACTTTCCCATGCTGCTGTAGGACACATCCTAGCCCTTTCCCAGAAGCATCGCTGTATATGGTGAAACCTCCAGAACCTGAAGGTAATGTCAGAACTGGAGCGGTCGTCAGCCTCCTCTTCAGCTCCTCAAACGCTGCCTGGCAGTCCTCTGACCAAATGTACTCTGCGTCCTTCTGCATCAGCTTCGTCATGGGTTCAGCTATCCTAGCAAAGTCCTAGACGAACTTTCTATAATAGCCTGCTAAACCCAGAAAGCTCCGGATCTCTGAAACTAACGTCGGAGCCTTCTATGTCTCAACTGCAGCAATCTTCCTGGGATCCCCCGAGATTCCATCTCCAGTAACTACATGGCCGAGAAACTCCACTCGGTCTAAAAAGAACTCGCACTTCGGCAATTTGGCAAACAATCTCTCCTGCCTCAGAATCCCCAAAACTATCCGTAAGTGCTCTGCATGCTCCTCCGGCGTCTTCGAGTATATCAGGATGTCGTCGATAAACACTACGACAAACTTATCCAGATACTGGTGAAATGTCTTATTCATCAAATTCATAAAGACAGCTGGCATATTTGTGAGACCAAATGGCATCACCAGAAACTTGTACTGCCCGTACTTCGTGTTGAACGCCGTCTTCTGGATGTCTGCTGTCCTGACCTTCACCTGGTGGTACCCGGATCTCAAGTCTATCCTGGAAAACACCTTCGTCCCGCTCAACTGGTCGAACAAATCATCTATCCTGGACAGAGGATATTTGTTCTTGATGGTGATGGCATTCAAAGTCCGGTAGTCAATACACAACCGGACTGTACCATCCTTCTTAGGCACAAAGAGCACTGGCGCTCCCCATGGAGAAGCACTGGATCGAATGAAACCCTTTTTCAATAGGTCATCAATCTGCTCTTTCATCTCTACGGCCCCCTTGGGATTCACTCTATAGCAAGCCCGGGATACTGGTGATGAACCCGGTACTAAATCTATAGTGAACTCCACATCTCTGTCAGGCGGAAGCCCTGGAAGATCCTCTGGGAATACATCCATAAACTCCCTAATGATAGGGTGTGGCGGTGCTACGTCCCCAACTGTCGCACAACAGTTCGGCTCTAGGCTGATCTCCGGCCCTGTCATCCTGACACTGAATGGTGCTGTGCCTGGGGGACTGAACAAAATACTACCCTCATGACAATCTATAGATGCATGGGCATAGCTAAGCCAGTCCATCCCCAATATGATATCATAATCGGGGAGTGGCATCACAAAGAACCGTCCCCTGAACTCTCTCCTGGCTATAAAAATAGAATATCTATAGATAGCTCTAATAGGCACGGGTCCTCCTCCCGTCATCACTCTACTAATCTCCGCAGTAGGTATAGCTACTAGATGGTGTTTATGCATAAACTCTAATGATAGGAAGCTATGAGATGCACCAGAATCAAACAAGCATAGAGCTAGAAAAGTATGCAAATAAACATGACCTGTGATGACATCAGCTAAGTAATCTGGCTCCGAAACCTGCTCCGGCTCCGGCTCAAGGGCCAGGCTATAAACCTTCCCCTGAGGTCCCTTCTGCTGCTATAGATGCTGTCCAAACCTCTGCTGCTGAGTCGAAAGCGGTCCTCTAGGTCCCTTGGCTGCTGGACAGTCCCGAATCTGATGGTTGGCAGACCCATAAACTAAGTACTGCTTCAACCTCTTCCTGCAGATGGAGTTGTCGTGCCCTGATCTTCCGCAGAAAGAACATATAGCTCCCCTCTGCTGGTATCGGGGTCCCAGGGCTCTAACTGGCGGGGTCGGGTGATGTGATGTAGTGGGACGGTAAGTCTGCTGGTGCAGCATTGGTGCTCTCTGTTGGAAAGCCTGACGCTTGGACGGTCCCTCGAGGTATACAGAAGCCGGCCTCTTGCTAGACAGAAGATGCTCCTCAATGCTTCGGGCCAACTCTAGGCTCTGGTAGTAGTCAGTCGTACCGTTCGCCACTACAAGAATGCCGATGTCTGGAACTAGACCATGGCAAAACCTACGGGTCATCTCCTCTGGATCTGCAACCAGACTAGGAGCGAAACGGCTCAGGCGACTAAACTCTGCCGCATACTCGTCAACAGAACGGTTCCCCTGCTGGATGTTCTGGAATTTTAGCCCCGTGGCTACTCTAGCAGTGGTCGAGAAGAATTTCTTCTTGAACTGGATCTTGAACTGATCCCAAGTAGCCCTCCCTCTCGCAAACAACGGCTCATTCCGGAACCAGACTCCTGCCAAGTCTATCAGCAGAAATCCCACTGCCTCGACCTGGAGGTCACCCGGCATCCTAACTCCAAGGAGCTTCCTCTCTACCGAGTCTAGCCAGTCATCTGCTACTACTATGCCCTCAGTCCCTGAGAACTCCTTGGGATTCAGACCCATGAAGTCCTTGATCGTCCTCGCTCTCTGCCGTGGCTCTACAGGTGGTGGGACCACGGTACGTTCCTCAGAACGCTCCATGCTCTGGCGGAGTAGGGTAGTCTGCTCCTGATGGGTTGTTAGGAACCCCTGGATCAGAGTGAGCAGTTGGTTCCGGTCGAGTGTGACGAAAGCCTGGTAGGTATAGTGATAGAGGGTGGTAGAAGTATTGGGTCCTGCTATGCCTGTGATGTGGAAGGTGGTGGAGGCATCTGGGTGTGTGGATCTGTGGAGTGGGGGAATATGGTAGGTGGAGGTGGGGGTGTATCAGTCAACTGGTCAGCTGACTGGATATGGAGTGCGCCATTCTCAGGTGTGACATACTGGGATGAACGAGTAAGCTCCATCTAATTACAATAAAAAGGACTTATAAGGACTTGTTTAATGTTGTCTAATTACCTTAAGTTCCTAATTACAGGCATGCTTGGTACAATAACGTAACCAAACAATTTAGTCTCGGACCTGCGTGGGCCACCACTAAAAACATGTCACGACCCGCTACCCAAATTGTTGGGCCGGGTCGAGTCATGTCCAGCCTACGCTTGAGATAAAACGTAGTAAGCTGTTCTAAAGACAACATGATAAGACTAAATGTGCTAACAGTTCTATAAGTGAATAAAAGTCATAAATGCTCCAAACACAAAAGTCGTCTCATATAGAAATAAGTCCAAAGTACAAGTGATCTGAAATGTAAAACTGGATACATGTCCAGTTACAAAACACGTAGTCTAATACATGATTACACTAAATATTCCAAGCAGCTATGCAAACTAGACGAGTTTCTCCGCAGGAACATCCTCGTAAAGCAAAGCCGGGTCCTCGGCAGTATCTCCATAATACGAGTCGCAGAGTAACTCCTCCTCAGTAAGTACACCAACAACGTTATCCTGTCAGGACGGGAGCAAGTACTGAAACTAACAAACTAGCATATGAAACATGGAAATGAACATAAGAGGAAATAACTGGAAACATGGCATCACATAGTCTATCATGGCAAAGATACATATGTCATAAAGACAGATGTATATGTAATGTTTAAAACTGTAGCAGGTACGTGATCGTCAATAGGTGTACAATGTACTGTGGTACATGTAAATAAAATATACATACGTACAAGTTAACAAGCATAGGTGTACATCCGTACAGAAATGCAGGATAATGGCCTGCGGCAAGGTATGCATATAAAATGCGACCTCGCTCACTACTATAGGGGGACATGATCACGTACTCAACTGTCAGTTTCCCCATAACCCATATTCTAATCATGTGAAAGATACATAAAGACTGTTCTAAGCATGGTAGTAATGGAAAGTACAACATGTGACATTTTAACTTGCTACCCCAAGGATCAGCATTTAACATGGTTGGATTTGCAGTTCATTTATGTAACAGTATGTAAAGTTTGTAGAAAGTACTTGCCTCTAGCAAAGCAAAGCAAAGCAAGCTGCGATAAAAGTGCTATAGATGTCTGGTAACTCGTTACTGTAGAAATAAATACATAAACTTAGTTTTTACACTAAGCTAAAATACTAAGACACTAATTGGTGCAACACGACTTGTGACTGGGCACCTAGCCAAAATGATGACTTTAGCATAAGAGACCAATGTGGGGTGACACACTACTATAACTAACTTTCTAGGGTCTTTACACTAGTGAGGGGTGAGGTTCAATACGGCTAAAACTCAAAATAGCACAAAAGTTGTAAGTCATAATTATTCAATAAATAAATCAACTGAACATTGTGTTCCAATAATTTTGGAAATAGATAAAAAGCTAAATTTTACATAAATAAAGTACTAAAATGATCCTTGTTAATTATAGAAATTTATTATAATTTTTATGGAATTTATTAACCAGTACAAGTATTTTATAAAAAATCAGTTTTCCAAAGTACACAGAAAATGAGTTCTGGTTTCATATGCCAAAATAATGGCAAAACTGCAAATTAAATACTGTAAAAATTATACTAAACTTGCTAAATTAACATAGTATCTAAATACTATTTTTCCAGAATTTTAACAGCAATTAAAGTATTTTTAGAAATTCAAAAACAGCATTGCACACAATCTGAAATTAAAATAATTAATTATCTGCATATTTTGTCCATGTATATAATTTGAACCAAAGTTCAAATACAGGACCCAAGGCCATGAATCAAGTCCAATATGACTTGTACAGGTCTTGAATGTGTGAAAACACATTTGGGCCCAAAAACCCATGCTAGGCTTGGACACCAAATGGTTGCAGTAATTTAAATACACAAAAATACAAAGTCGTACAAATACATAATAATTACTAATATTTTAATAGGGTAAAAATTATACATAATGGTCATATAAATATGACAAGTATATTTTCATAGAAAAGTAATTTACACCTGGTATAGTAAAATACATATATAAAATGGTGTATATATATATATAATAATATATAATAATAATAATAATAATAATATATATATATATATATATATATATATATATATATATATATATATATATATATATATATATATATATATATATATAAACATATATACATATATTCATATATATATGCATAAATACATATTTATGTAATAAAGTACTATATATATATATATATATATATATATATATATAATATATAAAATATATATATATATATTTATATATATAATATATATATATATATATATAATATATATATATATATATATATATATATATATATATTTTTATATATATATATAAATACAGTGTATATATACACATAAAATAGTATATATAATTATATATATATATATATATATATATATATATATATATATATATATATATATATATATATATATATAAACAAAAGAAAACAAAAGAAAAACAGACAAAGGGCTCGAACTCGGCCCTCTGTTCTGGAAGGGTGAAGACTTAGAGCCCCACCCGCTGGCCAGTGGGCCTGAGCGGGCTTGCTGTCTGGGTGGGGCTCGGGCTAATAATAAAGGGTTTAATTAATTATTGGTTTTTAACCCGCTAAAGAAACAAACCCGACCCGTTATGCTATACCGTGTCCTGACAGTTAGGGACACGCCTTATGAAACACGATACTGTGTCTTGTGTTTACACTCAGCACGACACGCACGAATTGATTCGGCCGTGTCCAAGCTTACCAATAGATTGCCCGTGTCCTGGCGAGTTATCTACGTGAATTTGAGACACAAATACGACACAGAGACAGTACTGATACGTACGTGTCCGAAGTTGGGTTGCTGTCGGGGTGGCGACTGGGCGGAGGAGGCATCGTGGTCAGGGCGCTCGGGTGGCACTGCGGTCGACTCGACGAGGCGAATCGAATGGTGGTGGTGGCGACCGACGACGATGGTCGGTGAGGCGGTGCTAGGGTACCCCGGAATTAGGGTTTAGGACCTAAGGTTTTCGCCGGAGACGAACTACGGTGGTCGTGGTGGTGGATAGGGTTAGGGTTTGGTCTGGGGTCGAAGTAGGGGGTATTTATAGGTAGTTTGAGGCGGTGGCCGGCCGGGAAAAGCGGAAAATATCCGCCGGGTCGTCGGGGCCAGGTGGCCGGTCGGTCGTTGGTCAGTCGGGGTGGGTAGATTAGGGTTTAGCATTAGGGCCCCTAGACTTTAGGATATTACAGATAGGTCCCTAAGGTAGATAAATGCAAATAATAATTTGCATAACCCATCCCGCACTGTTTATGGGCAAATAAAATTTACACATAACAATTAAAAAATTGCAAACCGATATTTAAACAATCTAATTAATTGTAAAACTTAATTAAAACATTTTTAGAAAATTGCAAATTGATATTTTAAGCTTTAAAAATCATTTAAAAATTCTAGAAAAATTCCTAAAAATCCTAATAAATATTTTAAGGCTAAATATGACATTTAAAATTTAATTAACACTAATTAAGTAAATTTTGAAAAACAGGGGCTTACATATACCGAGCAAATCAGGAAGACAAATCTCATAAGGACCATTTTCGGACCTTTAAGACTGTTTGATGAGATCGACCACGTATTACCACTTACGTCGGATATTAATAAAGCAAGGGCCCAACGTGAGCAACTTCATGTCATGGCTTATCTTGTCTCTCTCCCACCTGATACGGACTCTGCTCGCTCTCAGATTATTGCTGGATCAGAAGTTCCGTCCCTGTTAGAAGCACATTATCGTGTCCTTCGGGCAGCAAAAGTAGTTGAGACCACTCCGGGTGATACTCTTGCTGAGGGCTCTGCTCTTGCTGACCACTCCGGGCAGCAAAAGTAGTTTAGCATATGTACGTCAGTTTTCGAGTTCTTTGGATAACTTGGCACATTAACACGAGACCAACCTGATTTTTAATCGGGTTCAAATATTTTAATCAGAGTCCGAGTATTTTCAACACTAACTTACCCGATAGGACTCGGGTTTAGCCCATCCGAGTTGCACCCATAATTTTAGGACTATTAAAATTTTTGACAGTTCTGATTTTATATAAACTCTTTCTTTATTTCTCTCGGTGTGCTCATTTTCTTTTTTCTTTTTGAAAATTGTACATACAACGCGCATGCAATGACCAATAGTTAAGTATTGTTCTTTTACCAATCTGACTACAAGAACTCAAATAACAACTTGCAATGTGATTATGACACGATGTATTATTTTTTACATTAATTTTTTTTTCTGTTTAGGTTCTTAAAAAAATAAAGAGTTTAGATGTATGTAATTCAAGGATCGGTCCTCTTAAAATTTTGGTTCTTTTATGGTGCCATCTATTACTATGTTTATTTTTAGGCTAAATTACAATTTGATATCCTCAACTATCCAAAATGTTCAACTTGATATCCTTAATTTTGATAGGTGCTAACTTAATACCCTCAACTATATAATAATTTTATGTTGATATCCAAAATTTAAAAAAAATACAAAAATATCGCTCCCTTCCTAACCCACAACACCCTCTCACCCCCTCCTCCGGCAACACCTTCCCTCTGGCCGCCCTATCTTTTCGCGACTGCCCTCCACATTCGTACCTGCGTCCGTCGGAGAACCCCGGGCCCCTACTCGTGTCCCCGCCCCCACACCCCACCATCCCGTGCGGCACCCCGACCCCGTAGGCCGTAGCCCAGTGCCCTCGCCTCTGGCCGCAGATGGTACCGTTATATTGCTTGGCACACACTCTGAAGATGCTTCGACCATTTTAAAGGAGGTGAAGCTAGTTATGGACCAGCCATCATTTCCCACAATCGAAGTCGTCGCCTCTGTAGAGCCGTCCCAAGCGGTTCCATCCTTTGGACCGTGAACGAATCTCTTTGATCCTCAGTTTCTTCGATATCGAAAATTTGTTGACTCTAAGTTGTTTCCGCAACCGCATGGCTCATGGATCTGTTCGATGCTACATTGGATGTTCCATACGATAAGTCTATATTAAGTGCGTACATCTGCCACAAGTATGTCGTGACTATTACGCTATCTCCGAGTGCCATCGGAGAATGTTGGTTGCACGAAGTGCAACGAGTTATGAAATATTAGTTTCTCGAAGTGCAACAAAGTTGCGAGTCGGTGGTTGCACGAAGTGCAACGAATATAGTATTGTTGGTTGCACGAAGTGCAATGAGATACGTATTGTTGGTCGCACGAAGTGCGAAAGAGATAGGTGTTGTTGGTTGCACGAAATGCAATGAGTCGATATATGAGGCGATGCGTGTTATGTGGCTATGTGAATGGATAGCGAACATGTTGAACATATAGAGTAATGTTACGAATTGTTGGTTGCACCATGTGCAATAGTTTATTGCGTTGGTGTACCACATTACGTGAATTGTTGTGTCGGTACAATAAGTTGAGCTACGAGATGTTACATTGGGTATGATTACGCAAATGGACATCACACGCGTCGAACGGATTCGAGTAGTGGCTTTGAGTATCGAGAAGGAATCGTTGCACGAGTTACAACGATGAGATTGGGAAATCGCGGATGCGATAGTAATAAGTCGAGTTGGTCGCTAAGTCAAATTTGAGTAGGCGAACGTTTATGTTGGTCGAATGTCGCATTGAGCTTTGAATAAGCGAATGTTGCGTGTGTGATCGATATGATTGCCAAGGCACGGTTAGATTTGAATGAATGTCAAACTTGGACGAACGACTATTATGTTGGTCCAGTTGTTGTGCCAACTCAAGTAAGCGAACGCTAGAGCTGGGAACGAAAAAGATTGCCACGAGATAGTTAACTTGAAATAAACGTCGGACCTATGCGGAGTATAATGTCGAGTAGCGACTCAATTTCGAGTGGTATATGCAATACCACTTGTACGATCAGTGCATCGAAGCATTGCATCGATAACGATAGGCTCGATTTCTGAGTGATATATGCAATACTACTTAGCAATAGCTATTTTAAGCTGTTTGGTGACTTGCAATAGAATGCATCGAGACGATTGTGTCGATTACGATAGGTTTGTCCTCAACGGACGTAGTTGTATCGAGACTAGAGTGGGAATGACTCGATAGAAGTTGGTACAAGTATGCTTCAATGAATTGAGTTGAACGATTATGCGTTAAGTCGTATCTATGGATGATACGTCGAACGAGGATTCATTAAGTATAAGTCGAACGATAGGCTGAGCATAGCGAGGGAATATTGCGTTAAGGAAATAGTTGATTCAGTCAAATTTGTGTTGAGTTAGTACGAAGACTTGTTCGGAACGAGTTTAGTAGGTACGAAGTAATCATGCAAAAAGGAATTTGAGTTAGCGTGATGAGTCGGTAGCACGATTTGGAAGTGCGAGTTAGGAATATGAGAATAGATATATGAATTGGAAATCGTGTCTCGATGATGACAGTTAGTTAACGGGATGGATCTTGATGCGTGCGAGACTTGATTCGTATTCAAGTTCGGATGATAACAATGATTGCAACGAATTGGAGCTTACGAGAGAGGAAGATGTTCAAGTTATGCATATCGACGATGATATTGAGGCATATCAAAGACGATATGCATTAACTCACGGATACTCTGATCAAATGGACAAAAAATGTGTTGAGCATTGTTGTTGGATGAATGTGATGCAAGTTTGATGGCAGTTTAGATGATAAAGGTAGGAGTGCTTCGGAGAATTTGAGAGCGGATGGATATTACTTGGATGAAAATGAAAGTGTCTGGATTGCTTCGTGGATAACCACTACGTTGACGTTTTTGTCTTGTGCGAGCGCAACACCAGACTCGCACATGCGTCACGCTGATTATGATGACAATTCCGCATGAGCGCTGGTATGGTGATTCATGTCCAGCGGGGATGGTCGAACTTACAAGGTGTGGCAATTTGGATTTAGACTTGTGATTTGATGCGAAGGTGAATTTGAGGATTGTTGCGATAAGCATAGAGTGTGTCAGATATTGATCGTGGATAGATAGACTCGTACTCTAGATGAACAAATATCACTCGGTTAGCAATATTGTTAACGGTAGTGCACGAGTGATTCGAGTAGTAAACGGCGCATTAGTTGCACGGGGGTAGATAAATTATGGATTGGTAAATTACGTCAGATTGGATAAAGTCTCATAGAAATTGTCGAGAATTGATTTGGCTCCGCGATAGGATATAGTATGGTTCGTAGTAACTGTCCCTCGTTGATGATCTTTAATTATCGAGCGTAGTTTCGGGACAGGTGACCCTAAAAAACTTGACCGTCAAATCAAAGTAAAATATCGAAGACCGTAGGACGACCCTATTGAAGTCGCATAAAAATTTCGTCGAGAATGAATAATGATGTAGTGCATGTTGAGGATAAGTCTAAGCGATTGAGTATCGTGTTTCGAAAGTTAGCGAGTAGCCTTCGAGTAGATCGATATGTTCAAAAAATTTCTGATCGAATGAGTGCGTGAATAGACTTGGTTAGTCGATGATCGAATAGATGTTGAGGTACGTACTTAGCATAGTGATGCGGTAAGGCGATTGCAAGAATTCTGTAATGCGCGAGAGCGACGAATAGTAGAATGACCCTACGAGTTGTGTCGTAGATCGGTTTGAGTAACGGTTAGGCTATGTGTGTTTGAGCACACGATCTATGTTACGAAACAAACTATTTGGGATTGATTCAAAGATTGTGTAAGGAATTCATATTCGATCAAGAATCGGAGATGGGCGTATCGTAAGAGACCTTCGGTCGGAAAGATTGTTGCCTTTGAGCATCGTAGACTCAAGTTGACCTTTTGTGTCGGGAGAGATTAAGCATGATGTCTGGATAAGTTACCTAGCGGGGGTAGCCCCAGACGCGATGCGCAGATAGTTTCGAGAATGTAAATCGTGTTGGAATAGTTGCGTACGATGTATAGTACGAAGTATAGGCGAAGAAAGTTTGGACATGTTAGACTTAGTCCTTGTCATTGAGGCCAAATATTATGAACGATTAGGTGAAAGACTTGAGTGGTGCGAGAGATAGAAAAAGGTTTGACGAATAGGCGTTGCGGAGAATTGTTGCGATCGGATGCACAACGACTTAATGTAATGCATGCGCTAGATGGCCGTCTAGGAACTTATGGGATCGAAGTAATAGTTTTGAGTTAAGTTATATGCATAAATATTTGGAAGATGATCACGTGTTATGGAATAAACATACAAGATGCGTTTTGGGAATAGGCGCTAAGATCTGACCAAGTCGAGTACGGAACGATTAGTGCTTGAGGATTTAAGTTGAGCCTGTTAGCCTTGTCCCGATATCTTACAACTCAGCTTGGCTGAAATACATATATTAGTGGGACACCTAAAATATGTGTATGATCCAAACTAAGTTGTATGATTCAAACGATAGTGGCACGAGATCGTGAAACGATCTAGCGAAACACTTGGTTTGAGTGTTAGTTCGGTTCGAGGACGAACCTTGTTTTGAGTGGTATATTATGTAATGCCCCGCTTCGCATGGTACATTACAATGAGTCATTGACTCGAAGTGTCGCGTTGACCCGATGAAGTATCGATGCGAATTGATGCAAGGCTAAGTTTGATTCGAAGAAATATTAACTTTAGTTGATTTTGTGTGTAGACTATGCTTTTGCACTGGATTATAAGAGTTCAACAATCTTATTTGTAATGATGTTCGTGAAACCAAATCGTCGTCTTGCAACGGATTGTGACATAGGTACGGTAGGCCGAATTAGTCGAATAGCCCAACAGAATGGCTAAGTCAAAAGAGTTAGCCGTGCAACCAAATTATGGAATCGAGCGGCATCAGCTCGGCGAGACGACAAGGTGTATCGGCTTAAGGTGGGCAGGTTCTTGACTCTCTCTCCCTAATCTTTCACGCTTAATAAAATGTATCCCTTGTATGCGATTGTGGCGATTGAGTTAGCGAGCGTGGTTCGGCGATTAAAGGTCTTAGTGTATGTCGAACATTAGGAATAGAACATTGAACAATTGAAGTGACATGCATCAAGTGCACGAGTCGCGGTAGGACCTTGATGGTAGGACATTAAAGGCAACATCGAGAGAAGAAGAAGCTTTGATACGTTACTCACACCAATCAGACTTTCGTCGTGGTCTAATCAAAGGATCCATGCGTGCGCAAAGACGTAAATTAGTTATTTGGGAAATGTTTCAAGCAAATGTGCATTCTCCACTTTTTTGGATCGAATAGACAAAACGATTTTTCTTTCTTCTTTTGTTTTCTCTAATATGATGAATCGCATTTTTAGGAATTGGGTAGGGGAAAATCCAGAATTTCAAATTGCTGATTTTGAAGAGAAAAATACAAAAAAGGGGAAAAAACAAACAAAGAGAAAGAAGAAAAAAATAAACGAACGACTCTAAGAACATTGAATGCTAGGCTTAGAACATTGATTATAGCGTTGAGCGTGCCCTTGTGCATGGAAGCTACGAAATGACTAAGTAAGCGAAATGGGACAAGTTGTGGTGCAATACCGCGGAACTTGTCGTAACATTAAAAGATATACTTCGTGCATCGAGGTGTGTAGTTGTGGCACAAATGCTACGGAACAGCCATTATACGAATAACTTATGAATGGAACGCGTTGAGTATAGGAACGAGAAGTGTTAAGCCATTGGGCATCGTGCATCAATACGGATGTGTTGGGGCATAATGCCGATGGAACTTGAGATAGGGATGACGGATTATGTTTATGGAACGTGAGATTGGTTGGAAAGATATGACTTGTTTGCTATGGCACGTATTGCATGGTCAATGGACTCGGATGGCCCGTGCACGAGTGCGGCTTCCCTCGAACGGTTACGACTGGGGCACCGGGACCGTTTGTGTATGGTATTTATGGTGCACATCATTAGGACGGATTGCGACCGGCCAATGTTGTGATAAGCTATGATATCCATAAGTTTGGGATTCTTCAGACACTTGGCTAGCAACCCGTACTGGAGCGATCATAGGCTTACACATAAAAGATGCCAAGTCTATTACGGTGCGAAACACTGTGACCTTCATATAGATAGGGCCGGTGGACTGAGATTAGAATTGGGTGCAGGCGCAGGGCCTGCTACCCTTATACATATGTCTAAGTATGGTTGGTTGGTTGCGTGAATTATATGGTTGGTTATGCATATTTCTAACAATTGTAGGCTAAGCGAAATGAGACGGATACATGCACGATCACTATGCTTATGTTCATATTATGTATAACTGTATCTGCTGTAGGGACACGGTATTGGACACATTTATAATAAGTTGCTATGATTGAATATTGCCATGAAACTTATTCTAAGGCTAAATAGAAAGATCACCAAATAAAGTTGTATGTTTCACTAAATGTACTTAGTGTTGGTTAGGTGCGAGTGGGTCTTGATCAGTGCAGCAAGGACGAAAGTACTAATCCCCCACTAGTTTGCTTGCAGGTTCAGGATATGTTCGACTCGAGGCGGAGCTTGGCTTGGACGTGCCGAGGCATGGAGTCCTTAGCATTTCAAGAGGAGCTACCGCATTGGCATTCGGACTTACAACATGGAGATGTTCGGCCGAAGACTACTTGTTGGCTATAAAGAGGCATAATGTATGGAACAATGTAATCCTTTGTGAGCTAGAGAGATCATGAGCGTTGCAGCCAGTTGGTATATCCAGTTGGGCTATTCAAAATATTTGTAATCTCAGTTCATTTATCAATAAAAGAGATTCTTATTGTATACTATGTTTCCTTCCACTGCTTATGTTATCAATTTGAGATAAATACTATATGAACCTGTTATCTTGCCTTGCACGAGCGGAACTCCAAGCTCGTGCAGCATCACGCCCCAGCGAGGACGATGATTCGGGTGAAATCTAGCGAGGAGGAGAAATTTTTCGGGTCGGGACGTGACATGTTGGTATCAGAGCGGTTCCAGCCTCTGGACTTTGAACGAATCTCTTTGACCCTCAGTTTGTTCGATATCGAAAATTTGTTGACTCTAAGTTGTTTCCGCAACCGCATGGCTCATGGATCTGCTCGATGCTACATTGGATATAACATATAATAAGTCTATTAAGTGTGTACGTCTGCCACAAGTATGTCGTGACTATTACGCTATCTCCGAGTGCCATCGGAGAATGTTAGTTGCACAAGTGCAACGAGTTATAAAATGTTGGTTTCTCAAAGTGCAACAAAGTTGCGAGTCGTTGGTTGCACGAAGTGCAACGAATATAGTATTATTGGTTGCACGAAGTGCAATGAGATACGTATTGTTGGTCGCACGAAGTGCGAAAGAGATACGTGTTGTTGGCTGCACGAAGTGCAACGAGTCGATATATGAGGCAATGCGTGTTATGTGGCTATGCGAATGCATAGCGAACATGTTGAACATATAGAGTAATGTTACGAATTGTTGGTTGCACCATGTGCAATAGTTTATTGCGTTGGTGTAGCACGTCACTTGAATTGTTGTGTCGGTATAATAAGTTGAGCTAGGCCTGACCCGGTGAATCGTTCATCCTCGCATCGATTCATCCAAATCATTCGTTCTCGCTGGAACGTGATGCCGTACAAGTCTGGAGTTGCACTCGTACAAGAAAAGATGACATGTTCTTAAAATGGTTATCTTTGATTTGATATTAGCAGCGGAAGAAACAGAGTATACGAAACAATTCTCCTTATTCGATAAGCAGCAGAATTCAAAGGCTTTTAATAGCCCAAATAAATTATGCCATATTGGTTTACAACACTCAAGTTCTTTCTTGCCCACAAAGGATTTCATCGTTCCATATATCATGTCTTCTATATCTCGGTCGCATCATCATGTTGCAAGTCCGAGCGTCAATGCGATCGTATGCTTCAAAACACTATGGCATACTGTGCCTCAGTGCGTTCAAGCGAAACTCTGCCGCGAACAATCCATTCCCTGTATCCTGTAAGGCAATATAGTGGGAGATCAATACTAATCCTCTTGCGTACTGATAAGACCCACTTTACTAAACCGACATTAAGTAATCTATTGTTTCATGCAGCATACAAATAAGTCATCTTTCAATCTTTGCCTTAGAATCGATTTCATGGCATATTCGAAAACAGTAAAGCATGTATTTCATGGCAAGCATGTTATGTTTGATTCATGTAAGCAAACAGGCATGCAACATCAAGTAATCTCATGTTTGTTTTGTGATACGACTTCTTACCAACATCGACGCACTCACCCCTTGCACCGACGCAAGGTGAATACTCCTATCGTCTTTCCTGTCATGTTGTTTGCGCTTTTTGTGCAGGATCTCTGTGTGCTTGTACGTTCAGCCCACCGTTCTTTAACTAAATGAAGGTCACTGGCATTCCAAGCCAGAATGGACTTATGTTTCTCAAATCACATATGTAAGACGGTGGTCCCTTTGTGCGGTTGCTAACTCAAACATTAGAGGACCCTTAATTACTTGGTAAGTGGCTTATCACATCAATAGCAGATCGCAAGCCGTCTTAATGAAGTGCACCATCAATACCAATTAAATTTCTCAAACCGTCCCTCCTAGGCCGAACGGTCCAGTGCCCTGGCGTACCACGTTCGAGGGAAATAACCATACCCGTGCATGGGCTATATATCTCAAGTCCATTTGACCATGCATCACGCTATCAATTTCATACAACGAAGCAATTCGCCTATCTACTTCCATTGGCACAATGCCCTGACTCAATGTTCATCAATGATCGTCCCGAAGGTCCTAAACATTTCGAAGGCACCATGCCACATTCGACAGTTCTGTCACAACATTCATGCAGCAACTGTTCTCTTCGCAACGAAGCCATCTTTTATGATTCCCGTGCACATATGCACGCTTCGATAATTTATTCTCTTTTCTTCTAGTCGTGTATTCGATGCACGTCACGATACCGTATTTCCATGTTCTATGCCTTAGTGTTCAATGTTCATAGCTCGTGCATTAGGGCACTCGCCTCAATTTTCTTTCAATGTTCTAGCCTTCTAACTCGTGCTCGGGGGCACGAACGACTTGTGTACTGAGGCACTCGCCGATACAGTTATCCTATGTTCTTATGGCTTACACATCGAGGCGCTCGTCGTTGCAGTGTTTCGATGTTCAATAGCGACTCGTGCATTTGATGCACGTTTTATTTCAATTGTTCTATCTAGTGTTCGACACGCACTACGATTTCTCTCATTCGAGCCACGCCCGTGGTCTCGATAGGTTAACTTAGCATACAATGATGCATTTTACTTAGGCATGAAGGAGTAGGAAATAAGGGTCAAAGTCCTCCCACCTTAAGCCGATACGCCTTGTCGTTTCGCCGAGCCGATACGGCACGATTTCATAACTTTATTCTACGGCCAACTCTTCTGACTTAGCCATTCGAATACTTTGTGCTCCATTGAATTACCCGACCGGTATTAATAACGCACAATATTTATTTGGTAAAATGGACTTGAGATATATATAGCCCGAATTACCCGACCGGCTAAGGCGTTCTCCTCTCTGGATCCTCGACGACGACAGGCGAAGGGGACAGTTAATCTCTCTCTTTCTCTCTCCCTTCATTCTGTCTCCGTCACCGATTTGGGCCTTCGAAGGATTTTGGGACAGGTCATCTTTCTCTCTCTCCCCTTCATCCTGTCTCTGTCACCCACTCGGCCTTCATCCCCTTCGACATGGACGGAGCTTAGCTCCTTCGAATTCGTCACCTTCCTCGAGAGGGAGGACGCCGCCGCCGCCATGGACAACATGGACGGAGCTGAGACAGACGCGTTCTCACAGTCAACTACGCCCTCCCTGAGTGCATTAAGGGAGGCGAGCAGGGATGGGCAGCCCAACCAAGTAACTACCTTCCTTCCTTTCCTAATTTCAAAGACCCAAAACGAACAAACAAACTACGAAAGAACCCCCGAAAAAAAAAACCATAATAGTTTCTTTTTCACCAAATAATATGAGAAGTTCTCATGATTTGATATTTTGCGGTTGGTGGATTGTTAATTTAGGAACCAAATATAACTTTTACGGTTTTACCTAATCAACATTACGACTACATAATCAACATCAAATGTCTTCTAAATCATTGATTCATCCGGAAGAGATGGTTGGTATATGTTATTTTTTGCAAGGAATGAATAATATGTAGAAAGGAAAAAAAGTAGGACTGGTCAGTGTTTATATACTTCCTATTACAGGGATTTATGTGCGATAATTTACGTGGACATAATTTTTGGGAGATTAGTTTTGTTATTCATAGATTCGATGAGGGAATAATAGTATGCCTATTGCTGTGAAATTTTGTCAAAGATGGTTACACTCTAATAATTTTGAGATAGAGTTATAAGCTTACTCAAGATTGTGATTTTTATAGGTACATTGCCGATGGCAACTGTACATAGTCTTCTTCCAGTGTGATGGGTGATACAATATTAAAGTTAATCCTCCTTCATAATTCTTGAGTATTGGGGCATTTTGGCGCAGCAGAAGAATGAATTGAAAATGGTTCTAACACACTTGTATATGTAGACGAAACAATGCAGCATTTCAATTTTATGACTGGAAATTCAATATTGTTGGCCAAGGATGTGGTGGTAATGAGGGTTTTCATCCATTGCCAAGGATGTGCAAGCAAAGTGAGGAAGCACATCTCCAAAATGGAAGGTCAGATTTACTTATTTGTTATTATTATTATTTTAATTTTTTGTCATTTTTCTTAAAAGGAAAATGTGTTACTCATTTAAATCAAATGAAATGGCAGGGTGACCTCCTTCAGCATTAATCTCGAGTCCAAGAAGGTCACTGTTATGGGCCATGTCTTTTGGAGTAGTGGACTTTTTCATCATCATATCTAGGTAGGGGGACACTGACACCCTTCATTTGAAGGGTCAAAAGGTGTCCATAAGAAGCCAGTCATAGAGTGAGAGAAATAGGATGTCCATCTTTTTCTTTTTCTTTTCATTTCCAGCACGTGCGAGATCAGTTAAATTGTGTCTTCCCGCACCCGATTTTTAGCCGGTCGTCATGTCGCTTCGGACTCTTCATGCGGATCCTGCCCGCACTGGCTTTTTCATCATTGCTCGGCACGTACGCCTCACGCACTCCACGCGCTCCAGAGCCTCACGGGACGGCCGACGTCTTTCGACGCCAGCAACTCAACGCCACGTTTAGCCCACGACGCCGAAGGCTCCCCCGACGTCTTCACGACGCCTACGACAGTCGGTTCCGCTCAGCCACCCGTTCTATGGGCACGACGCCCTTACGACGTCTTCCCGACGCCCATTGGGCGCCGCACGACGGGCCGCGTGGTCGGCCGTCGTTTATATCCGTGGTAGAATAGTGCCGGTCCTCGACCGTCCGCGCGACGCCCTAGCCGATGAGTTTTCATGCACGGGGCGCCTCATTCTGTCCCACGCCAGCTCAGATTGTGGCCATTTTTCGTCAGTCCTCCGATGTTGTGGATGCCCCACATCGCACAGGCCAGGCTCATCATCGCCCAGATGTCCATCTTTGGTTCAAGTGAGTTTTCAGTAATAATGCATCTTCAACCTCTCTCCTTCTCTCTTGCCATATAATTTCAACAATATTGTCATTACTCACCAACCCTTTGCTTCTTTCTTAGATCAACACTCTGATCCCCCTTAGGATCAACACTCTAAATTGCATTTGTGCCATCTTCCAAGGAACAACTATGAACTAGTGATACATATACACCTGTACTAAGTATTAAGTATTGGATAAAGTTATGTATAAAGTTAAGTTTGGAGAAGATTACTACATGGATCAGCAAGTGCAGGAGAATTTTAAGGTTAGTTTTATTGTCAACACTTCTGAGACTCAAATTTTAAGGTTAACTTTCATTTGGCCTTTCGGAGAGATTTAAATGACTTCACTATGAAAAAGTTTTTTAAATGAAACACATTATTTTGAAGACTGCAAGTTAGCATCTTTATGCTAGTAGCCTCAACTTGACCTATGCAACTATCTCTGCATCACTGTGTTCTTGACGATGTTAATTGACCTATGCAACTATCTCTGCATCACAACGTTGGTCCGTTCACAAGTAATTACTCATTGTTTATAGTTGATGTTGCTTTACCCGATTTATATTATCTAACCATGTTGTAGGTTGAATTAACTTTATCAAGTTGCACATAAATACTGGACAAGTTACTATCTTATTACTTATATGCTTTTGATAGTTTATGATAGATAGGTCACATATGTAAAAGGAATGCATTCAAAAGTTAAGGAGCCTTCATAATTTTCCATATATTTCTTCGACATGATTGATCATGTAAACCCATATATTTGTCATGTCTTTGAATTTCCATTTCTTTCTTCTTAAAGATAGGTTATGATATGAATGAGCCTAATCGTGTGTTTTCCTCCTGCTATTTCAGTTTTTACAGGACAGGCTGACAAGGAATTTATAGTGGAAGTTGAAGCCATCGGTCATGTTCGTCACAAGAACCTATTCATCTTCTAGGATTCTGTGTAGAGAGTACTCAAAGGTCAGCTTTGTTGTCTTATAATCAAAATTTCAAATAATGGTAAAATTTGATATGTAAGCATGACTGTTTGGTTGATATTTCTTTCTTCTGGAAGTTAAAATAATGGCATATTTAAAACAAATGCAGCCAAACTTGCTCAGTTAATATCTAAGAAAGCCAACTCCAAAGTGTTTATCCTTAAGACTGAGTTATTATATTTAATGCCCATCTCTTTGACATCCTTCTTAATGGTTAGTCTCTAGATCGATAGAATCTGGAGGACTTCGGGGGAATCCCTCAAACAGTGTTGGCACACATACACATAGAAACTAATGACAAGGGGGCAGAAAGAAACTCTAACCATAGGCAATGAAATAGACAAGATCAAATAGAGAATAACAATTGTCTAAATTTAATCAATATAATTGTAAAGAATAAACATGGACTATAACCATAATTCTTTCCTGGTTAGGCTTCTAATTAGAAGCATGATTACATATGGATATATCTTCTTTGTGAAGAGTAGTCAAATTAAGTACCCTCTCCTCTTATATTCTCCAGATATGTACTCCCTACATGCTTCCATACTTCCTTGTGCTGAAATCTCAAAGTTCACCAATCCTGGTTATTGGTTAAGTTATGGCATAATGATTTCATTCTGTGTTCCATTATGGTGTGCTGGACCTCTTACTTTTTATTTTGAAGTAGCTAAAACCATAAGATCTTGCCTCGGTGAGCTTCCTGGGTTTCCTAGGACGCAAATTGGCTACTTAACCTTTGACAACACGCTACAGTTTATAGTTTGAAGGCAAGTTTTTTTGTTCTTCCATTTTATGCGGCTGCCACTCTCCTCCCATCTTCCTGAAAATATCTTCTAAACGAAAGGATGCTATTCATTCTTTTTTTTTTCCTATCCAGTCTTCTAAGACAACCTCAGATGATGGTGGTATCAGATCTGGAAGATATATTCCTACCATTTTCCAATGATCTTCCTGTCAATCCCTTTGAAGCAAGGATCTTGGTTGATTCTTTCCTAGATAGCTTGACCTGTATGTTCTGGGACAATACAAAAGTAGAATCTGCCTTTGGGCAGGCTCTGAAAGCTGCATTTATGATTGTGGTGAGTTTTTTCCTTACTTTCTTTGGTTTTACAATATGCATTTTAGACTTGTAATGACAGCCAGAACTTTTGATGGCTATTCCTTTTCTAAGTTTCAACTCATTAGATGGGTCAAGAATATGGCCTTTTGTTTCGAATGATAGTTGTTAAGATTGACTTTGCTTTGCGTCAACTGTGCATAGAGGCAACTCCCCCATGCAATATAATGCATGTTGTATAGTGAGAAGCAAACCATTGACATGATCATTATCCATTCTCTCTTTCTCCTATAATATGTTGACTTTGAGCTCAAGATGTGTAATACATGTGTGTACACAGTGCTGTGTTTGGATTGAAAAGCTTTGCCACCTGGTGAGGGGAATTAGAATTTAGGAAGAAAAACTAATATTTGAATGAAAAAAAAGGTGTGATTGAACCAAGTTGTTATTTCCCTTGAGTGTTTCCTCTATCATCTTTGCCATACTGGTTTGTCGATTTTTGCAGAATTTGGTAATATATGTAACCAATTCGTGCTACCATAGGTATTGGCAGGGGTGAAGGAAACTGGGTTGGCCTAGAGCTTCCCAACCCATCTGTGCACTCCAGTACATAGGTAATGTGGTTCATCCTAAATTGGTATTCGTTGCTATCTACTTTGAATTCTTACACCTAAGAACTCTGATACAACTAAATATGACTTGTTGCAATTCTTACACCATGATCTGATCTTCACCTTGTTATCATTTTGTACTGTAGGTCAAGACAACAACAGTGAAGTCCAGTTGATGGTTGCCTTGAGTTACATGGCTTCTGTTGTCTACATGAGCCTTAGCTTCCCTGCAATAATGTTTAGGAACTTCTTAGCATGAATCGATTCGAGAGAATTCATTGGATAGGCAGTTATGCAACAAGTTGTACTCATTTTCCTGATATTGTTATTTTTGAGTAATTTTCTTTTCTTTTGGTGTCATCTTGTTTGAACAAATTTTCTGAAATGAAGCTTGGAGGATCTATGATCTCTATTTTCTCTCATGTGTATCAGATTCATTTTGTAGGAGTCAGTTTATGGTCTAGTGTGTTCTTGTTTAAAATGATGTGTAAATTGTGTTGCCATAATAAATAGTGGTTGATAATTGAAAGAATTCAGTAGAGCCAGCTCAAGTTCAATAGAGCCAAATATTTTTTTAATATATTTTTG
Source organism: Iris pallida (assembly GCA_029216955.1). Lineage (NCBI taxonomy): Eukaryota > Viridiplantae > Streptophyta > Magnoliopsida > Asparagales > Iridaceae > Iris > Iris pallida. The sequence goes on from JANAVB010002795.1 coordinate 456,466, forward strand.
TATCCATCCTAACTGTTTTTTACCGTTGGGAAAATTTGCTTTTCTAACGGTTTTCAAGTGTTGGAAAATTCGTGTTTCTAACGGTTTTTAAGTGTTGGGAAAATGTGTTTCTAACGGTAAATTTACTTTCCCAACGGTTTTTTACCGTTGGTAAAAATAAATTCCTAACAGTAAAAGACCGTTAGAAAAAATTCCCACGCCAAATCAATAACGGTAAAAAAACCGTTAGTAAATTTTTTTCTAACACTTATAATCGTTAAGAAATGACTGTTTTGGTATAGTAGGTATACATTCGGAGGAGTTGCATCTCATTTATTTATGCTTTTTTTTAATATCCATACTGTACTGAGATATTTCAGTGATATACTTGTAGGTTTGCTTGTTCTTCTGGTGCTACCTATTTATCATTTTTTTTAAGAAGCTTCTGAAGTACAGATTTGTCATTTAACAGTGACTTGTTTTTCTAAAGGCTGTCATGGGGTTTAGCTAGCTTAGTTTTAGATTTCCAAACAGGTTATATCTTGGCTTTTTATATGGGCACAACCAAATATGATCATGGCTAGCCCGGATTGTGGCTAGCCCAAAATTTTTTGTTTCACAAGACTAGCCCAATATTTTGATTGCGGCTGTCTCAAATTTTCCTCCTCCCCCCAAACCCATTATTTCTATTTCATTTCCAAAATCACTTCTCTCTCTTCCAAAACCCTCACCCCCCTCACCCGTCTCTCTCTTCCACTCCAGTCTTTTACTTCTCCTCCGAGTCGGTCGAATCAGACTCGTCGACTTCTCGTCCGCTCTCCTCTTTCGAACAAGACCAATGACACCGAAAGCTTTCTCGCAAACAAGGTATCCATTGTTTCTTAAATTTTTTCCATCCAAAACCCTAGAATTCTTCTCGTGTGCATTACGTTTCATTCATTGTTTTAATTGCAAGTATTTCGATGGAAATTAAAGTCTTTTAAATCGAAATAGCACTCACGTTCGTCTATGTCGACATGGACTGTCCGTTCTTCTAGCAGTCTATTATTTATCATGGACTGCCAGAAGAATGGGCAGTCCAAAGTTAGACAGGCTATGACTTGGACTGTCCATTCTTCTGACAGTCCAACATACGGACTGGACTGCCAGAGAGTTGGGCAGTCCAAAGTTACACATACTGTACTTGGACTGCCCATTTTCTGGCAGTCCAACATAGAAACTGGACTGCCAGAAGAATGAACAGTCCAAAGTTACACATGCTGTGACTTGGACTGCCCATTCTTCTGGCAGTCCAACATATAGTCTGGATTGCCAGAGAGTTAGGCAGTCCAAAACTAAACATGCTCTGACCTGGACTGCCCATTCTTCTGGCAGTCCAACATAGTGATTGGACTGCCAGAGAGTTGGGCAGTCCAAAGCTACTCAATGCTTTAAAGTTGGACTGCCCATTCTTCTGGCAGTCCAACACTACAACAAAAAGACCTATTAATGACGCTTGATAAGTGGTTTTCATGACGACTGATGTGGAAGCGTCATCAAAGTTCAGCAAGACTAGAATCTATGACGGTTTACATTAAAAACGTTATTGATAGTGCTCCAGTGATACGAGCGTTATAAAAAAGTACAAAAATTTAAGTCGAAACCTGGACCCCCCCGCAATTCTCCTGCACTTAAGAAAAATTCTAAACCCTCTCTCTTTCTCCTTCTCCTTCTCCGCCCGCTCCCCAACTCCCCTCAGCCCACTCGCCGCTCCCCAACTCCCCTCAGCCCGCTCCCCGCTTGTAACACCCAGTTTTCCAGATGAGGGTAATTTTGAAATTTTGTATTTAATATATTTAATTATGGTATTTAAATTTATAATATGATTTTTTGGTGATTTTTAATAATTTTTAAAACCATTAAATCATGACTTATGATTTTGGTGCATTGACTAGTGTAGCCTTAGACTGTTGACATAGAGCCTAGTCATTGAACATTAGGATGTTTGATTAGTACATTTTAGCCTAGAGGATATTTTGGTAATTTTAGGATTTATTGAAATTTTTGGGAATTTTTAGAATTTATTTTGGAATTGTTTGATTGAAGGTTGACTAGGTTGACTTTGACTAAGCTTTGACCTTGTGACCTAACCCTAGTTAAGTTGGACTTGACTAGATAAGAGATCCTAGGTTAAGTTAGGTCAACCATACTCTAGTTAGTGAAAACAATTAAGGATATTGAGTTTTGAATAGGAAGTTTTGACCACAAGCCATGACTTGTGACTTTAAGTCATTTGTTTAATAACTAGGCCCAAAGCCCAAGACAAGTTTCAAAACCCTAACCCTAAGCCTTAGTGGCCAGCCACTTAACCCTCGTTGGGATTCCCCCCTTATAAATATTCTCTTGGAATTAGGGCTAGCCTCTAAGGAAGAACAAGCTTTAGGAAGAGGTAATGTCCCTACTTCAAAAATCTCTAGAAAATCCATTTTAGCTCCTTTTTCCCCCAAACAAATTACAATAGGTTTTAATCTGAGTATTCTTGCTGTTCTTACAACTTATTCTCAGATTCAAATCAATTTGGAAGAGTTTGACTCTCAAGAGGAACCTCTCTTTTTAGAGCTTTTTGGAGACTTTGATACATAGAGGTAACTTCCTAATCTCACCATGAAATTCTAGTTTTATTGCATTTCTAGGGAACCCTAGGCCTAACCTAACTGTAGGAATAGGAAACCCTAAGTTTTCGTGTCCTTTCGTATCCAAACTGGACACGTATCAGTGTAATGTCTTAGGTGTTTGATGGAATGTCACAGTGGATTTGTTTGCATTATTTTCGAAATGTTATTGAATAGAAATTTAGTTTTTGGTGTCGCTTATCCATTTCTGTAACTCTGAGCATGATTTATTGTGTGTCGGACACGCTATAGGACACGAAACCCAAGCTTTTCTGCACCGTACAGTTTCCCTGCTACTCGGGGGCTGTATCGGACACCACACACAACCAGGACACGTGAAATTTGACACACGCCTTGGGGCAGTGTCTGACACGCCACATGTCAAATTTTAGGTGACCACGTGGCGTGTCGAGAGAGGAATCAGTGTCGCACGGATTCTTCACTGTGCAGTACGTACATTGAATCGGGTTCTGATACGCTGTCGTGGACACGACTGTGCGACTCGACACGGGGATTCAGGGTGATGAAACCCTAGCCCTAGTGTGGGCAAACACGTGTGCACGCCCACGTGTTGTGTCGTGTCGTGTGTCATGTTCTACAAGCACGTGCACGCGTGCACGATGCTGTTGTGTGCACAGTTTTGAGTCATGTTTGTGTAATGGTTTGGGACACTTTGTGTCCAGTTTCTTGGACACGAATGGACCCCCCTAGACACGTGTACACATGGGGGACACGTCCATATGCCTGATATTGGTTTTCCTTAGGTTTTGGTTTTCGAATTGGGAAAAATCCACATTTTCTGATACTTGTAAGAACTGTCAGTTGGAGGGGTTTTGAATTCGATTTTGGTTTCTGGGTTTATCCTTCTTGACTGAAATGTTAATGTCCATATTGTCATAAAAATTAGTTAACTGTGGTTAAGTTCAACCTGGGTTTTAAAAAGGAACAACTGAGTTTGATTTTGGTTTTAAGTTTGTTTTCAATTTGATTGTTAATATGGCTTACACTATATATTTTCCTCATTTCCAGTTTTGAGTTAAGGTAACCTGAGATTGAAGTGTTAGACTGAAACCTATTTTTTTTTCACTCACAAACTTTCACTAATACATGTCTCACTCATTAAGATTTCTGAAACCTATGTTCTAAACCTGGGAAGAGGAACCCTGAAACCTGAGAATGTATGAGGGATTCAATTTAGGTTGAGTTAATCATAAAAGTCTTTTATTTCATTCCTTTTTACTGACTTTGAAGTTTAGATTCATGTGATTGAATGCTTGGGTTCATTAAGCTGTCAACTGATTCCCTTTCCTTTTCGAAATCTGAATTAGAATGTTCCTATTAAACTGGATTTTGGTTTCCTGTTATGAACTGGAATTTCATATTGATTCCAGGTTATATATACTCTAGTGTACATTTCCTGTCAACACAACTGAATTATCTGAACACTTTGACACATCCCCACACCTACACATCTGTATTTATACATTAAGCTGAGTTTTGTTTAATCAAACTGTCATATTGACACTTACACACACTGTTACACATTCACTAATTTATGTACACACAACCCCTATCTCCTAGTTTCCTATCTTTTGAGCTCTGCACACTTGAACTGAACTGAGCACACCATGGGCTAACTGTCACACTTGGACTGATATTCCTGGGAACCCCCCCTTAAATCCTGAGATTATACACCCTAGCTACACCACTGTTTTGCCAACATAACTGAGAACTGAAAACACACATATGTCATTATCTGTCACATGTTTTTCCCTATCTTTTTTTTACTGTTAAAATCTGAGATTGAATTGATATTATTGGTAATGTTAGAGTTTTCCTGTATATTGATAACTGAGATTGTATCTTCAATGAACCATGAACCTGAGAATGAGTTTTTGGGGGCTTTGGGTTGATTTGAGATGGTTAGAGGGACTGTCAAGGGGAGTTAAATTGAGTTGGGGGTAGGGAAATCTTTGAATTGGTTTTTGTATATTGTTTGGGGTTTTTGTTTTCTGTCCTTGTTCAGAAACTGAAACATGTGCACCCTTCCTTTTATCCTTACATTCTCATAGCACACACCTATCAATTTTCACTCACATTGCAACCACACACACAAACCCACATTACTATTTACACATTGTTTTCCCTCACACTCTATTACATGTCTACACTCTCGTGACACCACACATTCACACTCTATTGGCACTCACCCTCACAGGTTTACACAAGCACTGTTTTCCTATTCCTCTTTTACACACCCTTTCTTTCACACATTATCTCACATACACTTTTTTCCTTTTTTTTATGCCTCACACACACACAAGCATGATTTCACCTATCTTCTATTGTGTACATATGTATATATGATATATATATACCAGTGTGATATATGTAATATAATATAAATATTGCTTTTGCCTATATAAATTAAGGTATGTATATACATAGGTTCCTATATATATATGAATGTGTGTTAATGTAAATATATGATTAGTGCATGGTTGATATTGTATAATGGTAATAGGTGTATGTATGTTTAGGTGCTTCTATTTTAGATGGTATAGATATATATTTGACATATAGATGAGTTATGGGTTGACTATGGCATGGTATGCCTAGTGGGCCTAGATTTGACTTGTGTAATCTAGTTAGACTTAGAATAGCCTTGTTAGCCTAGTGTAGACTAGTTGACATAGGTTTGACTTGGTTGACCTAGCCTTGACTAGTATAGTTGACTGAAGTTGACCAAGTGTTGACTTTTGTTTAGATTGACCTAGAATTATGTAGAATGCATAGTAGGACTTCATTATATCACTTTAGACTTGTTGTGACTTGTGTTGCTCTAACTAGGAGCCAGGTACCTCATCTCGGACAGTACATTTTCACAGCTATTCAGATACCAGGCGAGTACATTCTCTGATCATTTCATATCCTGCTTAGAATTATTTCCTGCAGTAGATTACTTTACTTGTACTGTCACGTTGGTCGCACGGATTGGTACTATATGGATCCCTTCTTGAGATGTTATCCTTAGGGAGCATCAGGTACTACATGTTCTGTGCGTTTCACTTACATGACGTATCATATGCTTCATTAGTTCTTTGATCACTTACGACATATACTCTTATGATCGTAGAGTCTTCCTAGAATCCTTATCCCATTTATGGGACTGCTATGTACTACCTTCGGGGTCCACTACCTTCGGGGTCTATTACCTTCGGGGTCTTATCACCTTCGGGGTCTACCACCCTTCGGGGGCTGTTATATAGCATCATATAACATAACCTGGCTGGATCCTTGTGTATTGATTGGGGGTACGGGGGAGTATAAATAGTCATGTGAACAATTTCCAAAGTAGAATAGCCATGTACGCCTCTTTAGTATAGCCATGTACAAATCAAGCAGTTCACATGTCGACTTTGTACTCTGAATCACTAGTCACTGGTAGCTCTTATTTATAGTAGATATTTCTATTACAGCTCTCTCTCTGTTTACATACAGCATTCTTTCAGTACCTGTATCTTACTTTACTGCATGATTATATTTTCTAACCTGCTATGAACTGTTGAGATGTACTGTGCTCGCTCCCGTCCTGACTGGACCTGTTGAAAATTTTACAGAGGATGATGAGGAACCCTGCACCCCTTTCTTAGAGCTTGCCTAGGTGACACTCGAGACCTGGACCCCTGGGGAGGTTCAGGCAGCTGTTGAGGACGATACCCTGCTTAGTATAGATAGCTTAGACTGTTTTTCCATTTTATGTTTAGTTGTTGTTTTTGATTCAGAGTTGTATACTTTTAGTGATGATTAGACTTGTATTTCATTTCTGTTGTACCTCAGTTGAGGATTCTCTTATCTATTTTCATTCGTGCTACATTCTACCTTAGTTTGTGATTGAGTTGTACCTCTGTGTTGGACTCCTTTTGGAGAGTATTACATGTTAGCTAGTTATAGTTCATGACCTAGAACAGCGTTCTACCGCCGACACTGCGGCGTAGGCTGGGCGCTGTTACGTACTCGTACCCTCACGGTGGGTGCGGGTCGTGACACGTTTTTAGTGGTGGCCCATGCAGGTCGAGTTGTGTAGTGGTATTCGAACTAGAGCACCACTACAGCCTGCAGTAGGAATAGGATTATTTTGAGGTGCTCAATCACATTAGAAAAAACTCTAACTGGGTTCCTGCCATCTAAATTCCTGTTGAAAATTTGCTTCCTTGAATAACTGTCCTCCCTTGAATTATCGATTCTATCTCAGTATTGATTCCTTGTTTGGTCTGTCTCCAGGATGGTGATTGAGACACGATCGCATCGCTCTGGCTCAGCAGACGCTGGTGAGAGGCCTACCACCCCTCACCCGATTGTGGATGCTGGGACCACAGTACCCCCTATTTCTACTCATATAGGAGTTTCTGCAGCCTTTGGGAGTGCACCTCCACCTGTCCGGAGGTCTTTCCCCGTCATTCCAGATATGACTCAGCAGCAGCTACCTTCAGGGACAGTAGATGCGGCTCAGATGTTTACCCTCTTCCAGCGATTCATGGAGTTTCAGCAATAGATACAGCAGAGCCAGTCTGCTGATATCCGACAGAGCATGCAGGATACTCATCAGTTAGTCAGGACAACAGTAGAACTAGTGGCTGCTCAGCCACAGGGAGGTCAGATGCAGCCGTATCAGCCGAGGACCCCAGACATCCATTCCTTCAAGAAGATGGGACCCCGAGACTTCAAGGGTACAGAGGGCATTATATACGCTGACGATTGGATAGAGCACATTGAGGAGATATTTCGATTGGCACAGATACCAGCAGGATTACAGATCGAGGCAGCCGCCAGTCAGATGCAGGACTTGGCCCATACCTGGTACCAGATGGACCCGAGGATTGGTACAGCCGGTCAAACTTGGGCAGCGTTCAAGAAGCTGTTCAAGGAGAAATTCTTTCCTGATATAGCTCTCTGTGCTCTGGAGGCGCAGTTCGAGAGTTTGGTTCAGGGTAACCAGACCGTTGAGGAGTACGCTGGAGAGTTCAACCGTTTGAGCAGATTCATCGAGGACCTTACCGAGGTTGGGAAGGCGAGGAGGTTCCGTAAGGGTTTGATCAAGGAGATCAAGTCATATACTAAGAGCGGCCGCGACGCCACTTTCGAGCAGATTCTGGTAGGAGCCATGACAGCGGAGGACGATCTTGGGCTGATGAAGAAGAGGACGCGAGACACTCAGGGAGCTAGTGGCAGTGCAGGCCCGGCCAAGAGGCCCCACCTACAGACTCAGCAGCAGTATCCGCATCAGATGCCCCGCTTGCAGATTCAGCAGCAGTATCCGCAGCATATGCTACTCCTACAGTTTCAGCAGCAGTATCCGCAACAGATGCTACCTCTACAGTTCCAGCAGCAGATGCTACTTCTACAGTTTCAGCAGCAGTACCAGCAGCCGAGGGTCTACCTTCAGCAGCGTCAGTTTCAGGGCTGTGTACCCTTTCAGCAGACGCAGCAGCCACAGAGGCAGCAGCAGGCCCCGGAACAGCAGCTAGTTATTATTTGTCCCTTTTGTAAGAGACCAGGGCATAGTTGGGGCGAGTGCCGGAAGAGGTTGGGCAGATGTTTGCTTTGCGGGGGATCCGATCATCGTCTGAGAGAGTGTCCTGAGTCATCAGGACAGACAGTTCAGAGAACAGGAGCTAGGGCTCCGGTAGGCCAGCAGAGGGGATTACCCTTACCGACTCAGCAGCAGAGGTACATGCAGCATCACCAGCAGGCCGGAGGAGGCCAGCAAGGGCGAGCTTTCGCCAGGACAGTCGAGGATGCTCAGGTCATTGGAGATCTAGTTACAGGTTTCGTTCTTTTGAATCAAATTCTGCAATTGTCTCTTATAACTGCCTTGAAATTCCGATTCCTTCTATTCCTTGTTGATTTATCAATTTTGTTCTGTTGTTCTTGTGTTATGTTTGACCTTCTTCTGAGATGAATCATATGGGCTAGGTCACCCAGTTATGGAATCTAGAATCTTCGATAGTCGTGTTAGCTGGCATAGTGAGGACATATATTCAGATTTAGGACGTATTTCTCGGGTGTGGGAATTTAAGGTTTTCGCTGCCAAGCATGCGGCAATGCAAAAATTTTAAATACCATGATTCTAGAGGTATGTGCCTTAGTCGATGACTCTGTGATTATCGTAGCCTTGCTCACTAGCATGACGAAGATTCTGAGTATCATGATTATGGACAGACGCATATGATTATCTGACGGTATGTTTGAGACTTTGATTGTGGGGTGTCTGACCTAGAGAGACTGCTACCATCTTAATTTCGAGGACGAAATTTTTATAAGGTGGGTAGGATTGTAACACCCAGTTTTCCAGATGAGGATAATTTTGAAATTTTGTATTTAATATATTTAATTATTGTATTTAAATTTATAATATGATTTTTGGTGATTTTTAATAATTTTTAAAACCATTAAATCATGACTTATGATTTTGGTGCATTGACTAGTGTAGCCTTAGACTGTTGACATAGAGCCTAGTCATTGAACATTAGGATGTTTGATTAGTACATTTTAGCCTAGAGGATATTTTGATCATTTTAGGATTTATTGGAATTTTTGGGAATTTTTAGAATTTATTTTGGAATTGTTTGATTGAAGGTTGACTAGGTTGACTTTGACTAAGCTTTGACCTTGTGACCTAACCCTAGTTAAGTTGGACTTGACTAGATAAGAGATCCTAGGTTAAGTTAGGTCAACCATACTCTAGTTAGTGAAAACAATTAAGGATATTGAGTTTTGAATAGGAAGTTTTGACCACAAGCCATGACTTGTGACTTTAAGTCATTTGTTTAATAACTAGGCCCAAAGCCCAAGACAAGTTTCAAAACCCTAACCCTAAGCCTTAGTGGCCAGCCACTTAACCCTCATTGGGATTCCCCCCTTATAAATATTCTCTTGGAATTAGGGCTAGCCTCTAAGGAAGAACAAGCTTTAGGAAGAGGTAATGTCCCTACTTCAAAAATCTCTAGAAAATCCATTTTAGCTCCTTTTTCCCCCAAACAAATTACAATAGGTTTTAATCTAAGTATTCTTGCTGTTCTTACAACTTATTCTCAGATTCAAATCAATTTGGAAGAGTTTGACTCTCAAGAGGAACCTCTCTTTTTAGAGCTTTTTGGAGACTTTGATACATAGAGGTAACTTCCTAATCTCACCATGAAATTCTAGTTTTATTACATTTCTAGGGAACCCTAGGCCTAACCTAACTGTAGGAATAGGAAACCCTAAGTTTTCGTGTCCTTTCGTGTCCAAACTGGACACGTATTAGTGCAATGTCTTAGGTGTTTGATGGAATGTCACAGTGGATTTGTTTGCATTATTTTCGAAATGTTATTGAATAGAAATTTAGTTTTTGGTGTCGCTTATCCATTTCTATAACTCTGAGCATGATTTATTGTGTGTCGGACACGCTATAGGACACGAAACCCAAGCTTTTCTGCACCGTACAGCTCCCCTGCTACTCGGGGGCTGTATCGGACACCACACACAACCAAGACACGTGAAATTTGACACACGCCTTGGGGCAGTGTCTGACACGCAACATGTCAAATTTCAGGTGACCACGTGGCGTGTCGAGAGAGGAATCAGTGTCGCACGGATTCTTTACTGTGCAGTGCGTACATTGAATCGGGTTCTGATACGCTGTCGTGGACACGACTGTGCGACTCGACACGGGGATTCAGGGTGATGAAACCCTAGCCCTAGTGTGGGCGAACACGTGTGCACGCCCACGTGTTGTGTCGTGTCGTGTGTCGTGTTCTACAAGCACGTGCACGCGTGCACGATGCTGTTGTGTGCACAGTTTTGAGTCATGTTTGTATAATGGTTTGGGACACTTTGTGTCCAGTTTCTTGGACACGAATGGACCCCCCCTAGACACGTGTACACATGGGGGACACGTCCATATGCCTGATATTGGTTTTCCTTAGGTTTTGGTTTTCGAATTGGGAAAAATCCACATTTTCTGATACTTGTAAGAACTGTCAGTTGGAGGGGTTTTGAATTCGATTTTGGTTTCTGGGTTTATCCTTCTTGACTGAAATGTTAATGTCCATATTGTCATAAAAATTAGTTAACTGTAGTTAAGTTCAACCTGGGTTTTAAAAAGGAACAACTGAGTTTGATTTTGGTTTTAAGTTTGTTTTCAATTTGATTGTTAATATGGCATACACTATATATTTTCCTCATTTCCAGTTTTGAGTTAAGGTAACCTGAGATTGAAGTGTTAGACTGAAACCTATTTTTTTTTCACTCACAAACTTTCACTAATACATGTCTCACTCATTAAGATTTCTGAAACCTATGTTCTAAACCTGGGAAGAGGAACCCTGAAACCTGAGAATGTATGAGGGATTCAATTTAGGTTGAGTTAATCATAAAAGTCTTTTTATTTCATTCCTTTTTACTGACTTTGAAGTTTAGATTCATGTGATTGAATGCTTGGGTTCATTAAGCTGTCAACTGATTCCCTTTCCTTTTCGAAATCTGAATTAGAATGTTCCTATTAAACTGGATTTTGGTTTCCTGTTATGAACTGGAATTTCATATTGATTCCAGGTTATATATACTCTAGTGTACATTTCCTGTCAACACAACTGAATTATCTGAACACTTTGACACATCCCCACACCCACACATCTGCATTTATACATTAAGCTGAGTTTTGTTTAATCAAACTATCATATTGACACTTACACACACTGTTACACATTCACTAATTCATGTACACACAACCCCTATCTCCTAGTTTCCTATCTTTTGAGCTCTGCACACTTGAACTGAACTGAGCACACCATGGGCTAACTGTCACACTTGGACTAATATTCCTGGGAACCCCCCCTTAAATCCTGAGATTATACACCCTAGCTACACCACTGTTTTGCCAACATAACTGAGAACTGAAAACACACATATGTCATTATCTGTCACATGTTTTTCCCTATCTTTTTTTTACTGTTAAAATCTGAGATTGAATTGATATTATTGGTAATGTTAGAGTTTTCCTGTATATTGATAACTGAGATTGTATCTTCAATGAACCATGAACCTGAGAATGAGTTTTTGGGGGCTTTGGGTTGATTTGAGATGGTTAGAGGGACTGTCAAGGGGAGTTAAATTGAGTTGGGGGTAGGGAAATCTTTGAATTGGTTTTTGTATATTGTTTGGGGTTTTTGTTTTCTGTCCTTGTTCAGAAACTGAAACATGTGCACCCTTCCTTTTATCCTTACATTCTCATAGCACACACCTATCAATTTTCACTCACATTGCAACCACACACACAAACCCACATTACTATTTACACATTATTTTCCCTCACACTCTATTACATGTCTACACTCTCGTGACACCACACATTCACACTCTATTGACACTCACCCTCACAGGTTTACACAAGCACTGTTTTCCTATTCCTCTTTTACACACCCTTTCTTTCACACATTATCTCACATACACTTTTTCCCTTTTTTTTATGCCTCACACAAACACAAGCATGATTTCACCTATCTTCTATTGTGTACATATGTATATATGATATATATATACCAGTGTGATATATGTAATATAATATAAATATTGCTTTTGCCTATATAAATTGAGGTATGTATATACATAGGTTCCTATATATATGAATGTGTGTTAATGTAAATATATGATTAGTGCATGGTTGATATTGTATAATGGTAATAGGTGTATGTATGTTTAGGTGCTTCTATTTTAGATGGTATAGATATATATTTGACATATAGATGAGTTATGGGTTGACTATGGCATGGTATGCCTAGTGGGCCTAGATTTGACTTGTGTAATCTAGTTAGACTTAGAATAGCCTTGTTAGCCTAGTGTAGACTAGTTGACATAGGTTTGACTTGGTTGACCTAGCCTTGACTAGTATAGTTGACTGAAGTTGACCAAGTGTTGACTTTTGTTTAGATTGACCTAGAATCATGTAGAATGCATAGTAGGACTTCATTATATCACTTTAGACTTGTTGTGACTTGTGTTGCTCTAACTAGGAGCCAGGTACCTCATCTCGGACAGTACATTTTCACAGCTATTCAGATACCAGGCGAGTACATTCTCTGATCATTTCATATCCTGCTTAGAATTATTTCCTGCAGTAGATTACTTTACTTGTACTGTCACGTTGGTCGCACGGATTGGTACTATATGGATCCCTTCTTGAGATGTTATCCTTAGGGAGCATCAGGTACTACATGTTCTGTGCGTTTCACTTACATGACGTATCATATGCTTCATTGGTTCTTTGATCACTTACGACATATACTCTTATGATCGTAGAGTCTTCCTAGAATCCTTATCCCATTTATGGGACTGCTATGTACTACCTTCGGGGTCCACTACCTTCGGGGTCTATTACCTTCGGGGTCTTATCACCTTCGGGGTCTACCACCCTTCGGGGGCTGTTACATAGCATCATATAACATAACCTGGCTGGATCCTTGTGTATTGATTGGGGGTACGGGGGAGTATAAATAGTCATGTGAACAATTTCTAAAGTAGAATAGCCATGTACGCCTCTTTAGTATAGCCATGTACAAATCAAGCCGTTCACATGTCGACTTTGTACTCTGAATCACTAGTCACTGGTAGCTCTTATTTATAGTAGATATTTCTATTACAGCTCTCTCTCTGTTTACATACAGCATTCTTTCAGTACCTGTATCTTACTTTACTGCATGATTATATTTTCTAACCTGCTATGAACTGTTGAGATGTACTGTGCTCGCTCCCGTCCTGACTGGACCTGTTGAAAATTTTACAGAGGATGATGAGGAACCCTGTACCCCTTACTTGGAGCTTGCCTAGATGACACTCGCGACCTGGACCCTTGGGGAGGTTCATGCAGCTGCTGAGGACGATACCCTGCTTAGTATAGATAGCTTAGACTGTTTTTCCATTTTATGTTTAGTTGTTGTTTTTGATTCAGAGTTGTATATTTTTAGTGATGATTAGACTTATATTTCATTTCTGTTGTACCTCAGTTGAGGATTCTCTTATCTATTTTCATTCGTGCTACATTCTACCTTAGTTTGTGATTGAGTTGTACCTCTATGTTGGACTCCTTTTGGAGAGTATTATATGTTAGCTAGTTATAGTTCATGACCTAGAACAGCGTTCTTCCGTCGACACTGCGGCGTAGGCTGGGCGCTGTTACGTACTCGTACCCTCACGGTGGGTGCGGGTCGTGACACCGCTCCCCAACTTCCCTCAGCCCGTTTCTCGCCTCCCTCGGTTACAGACTCCACCGCAGAGGGAAGGTTGTCACCGACGTAGCCTTCACCACGGTTTGTCCTAAAATATCGATCATTGCTTATTTTATGTCCGAAATTCTGTCTCGACATGATTTTAGTAAAATTTTCTAATTTTTTACAACCATACATGCATCCATCTCTCCAAAATTAGGGTTCTTTTAGGGTTTTCCGACGTCTCCGTCCACGTCGACGATGATCCGAAAAGGGCTGCATCATTGTTGACTTCTCTTGATTAAGTGAGTGATTTTGATTTGGATTTTTTTCCATAAAAAAAGATTTTGTTGGGAATTGTCCTATGTGCGCTTCATGTTCGATGAAATAATTGTAAGTACCAAATGCTTGTGTTCTTTGATTTTTTTTCTGTTTGTTCTTGTTCAATGGAGTGTAATTGCATTTGGGGAGCCGAGTCCGAAGCCTCTCCACAGTCACAGCCGTGACCCGGCGAGGTGCTGTGCGTGCCTGCGAGCCGAGTCCGAAGCCTCCCTTCGGATTCTGACACTAAATTCTCGGGTATAAATTCTAAACTCTTGATTGATTTATGTTTCTGGGTTTATTTTGTTTGTCGATGATGTTGTTGGATCTCGATCCCTACATAAAAAGGGTTTCGATCGACTGATACGTGTTTGGTTCGATTTTGGCTTGACGATCCTACGATTGTCTCTGTATGTGAAGCGCGAATGATCTTTAGATCATGTTCGGTTCTTTACTTGATGTTGGATCATTTTCGGTTTCGGGTTACCTAGCTGCTGTTGGAATTATTTATGATGCATGTATTGTTGGTTTGGGTTTCTTGTATAAATTGTTGCTTAGGTTTTCCTTTCTATACTTGTTGTGGGATGTTGGTTTAGGTTTTCCTTATTATACATGTTGGGTTGGGAAAGATTTCTTTGCTGTAGGAGATGTTTTGCTATTTGGATTAAAATTGTTGGTTGGGTATCTATTATGCATGATGGGTTTAACTTAGTACTGTGGGTGTTTTTGTTGGGAGCTTTTCGATATAAATCACATGCGGGTATATATTAGTTGGGAGTATTTCTATTTCGAGATTGACATCTCCATTAGCATGCATGCGTCGTTGATTTTGGGACTACGTCCACTATGCCATGCCTGGATGTTTTACTTTATTTATCGGTTTCGATTTTTATTAGAGTACTCTGATACTCTTGGTGATGGTCGTTCAACCAAATGAACCAAAGCGTTGCAGATCGTATCGGATACACTGGCTCCGTATCGGGACGTGTCCTATACGTGTTATGGCACGCTAGTAAAGTAGATGATGATTGATCCTTATCTGAGACATCTTATATATCTCATTTCGTTTCTTGTCGTCGGTCGTAGTTTGTATGTTGGTACTGTTGGGTTGTTCATTCTGGGTGCAGATACGCTCGTGTTTGTAAGAGTCGATACTGGACACGGATGTGAGGATACCTTCGTGTCTATGATGTAGCCTCTCCACAGTTGCAGCCGCGACCCGGCGAGGCGCTGTGCGTGCCTGCGAGCCGAGTCCGAAGGCTCCCTTCGGATTTCGATACCAAATTCTGTGGTATAAATTCTAAACTCTTGATTGATTTCAGTTTTTAGGTTTATTTTGTTTGGCGATGATGTTGTTGGATCTCGATCCCTACATAAAAAGGGTTTCGATCGACTGATACGTGTTGGGCTCGATTTTGTCTTGACGATCCTATGATTGTCTTTGTTTGTGAAGCGGGAATGATCTTTAGATCATGTTCGGTTCTTTACTTGCTGTTGGATCATTTTCGGTTTCGGGTTACCTAGCTGCTGTTGGAATTATTTGTGATGCATACATTGTTGGTTTGGGTTTCTTGTATAAATTGTTGTTTGGGTTCTCCTTTCTATAATTGTTGTGGGATGTTAGTTTAGGTTTCCCTTATTATACATGTTGGGTTGGGAAAGATTTCTTTGCTGTAGGAGATGTTTTGCTATTTGGATTAAAATTGTTGGTTGGGTATCTATTATGCATGATGGGTTTAACTTGGTAATGTGGGTATTTTTGTTGGGAGCTTTTCGATATAAATCACATGCGGGTATATATTAGTTGAGAGTATTTCTATTTCGGTATTGACATCTCCATTAGCATGCATGCGTCATTGATTTTGGGACTACGTCCACTATGCCATGCCTGTATGTTTTACTTTATTTATCGGTTTCGGTTTTTATTAGAGTACTCTGATACTCTTGATGATGGTCGTTCGACCAAATGAACTAAAGCATTGCAGATCGTATCGGATACACTGGCTCCGTGTCGGGACGTGTCCTATACGTGTTATGGCACGCTAGTACAGCAGATGATGATTGATCCTTATCTGAGACATCTTATATATCTCATTTCGTTTCTTGTCGTTGGTCGTAGTTTGTATGTTGGTACTGTTGGGTTGTTCATTCTGGGTGCAGATACGCTTTGTTTGTATGAGTCGATACTGGACACGGATGTGAGGATACCTTCGTGTCGATGATGTAACCTCTCCACAGTTGCAGCCGTGACCCGGCGAGGCGTTGTGCGTGCCTGCGAGCCGAGTCCGAAGGCTCCCTTCGGATTTCGACACCAAATTCTGGGGTATAAATTCTAAACTCTTGATTGATTTCAGTTTTTGGGTTTATTTTGTTTGTCGATGATGTTGTTGGATCTTGATCCCTACATAAAAAGGGTTTCGATCGACTGATACGTGTTGGGTTCGATTTTGGCTTGACGATCCTACGATTGTCTTTGTTTGTGAAGTGGGAATGAACTTTAGATCATGTTCGGTTCTTTACTTGCTGTTGGATCATTTTCGGTTTCGGTTTACCTAGCTGCTGTTGGAATTATTTGTGATGTATGCATTGTTGGTTTGGGTTTCTTGTATAAATTTTTGCTTGAGTTCTCCTTCCTATACTTGTTGTGGGATGTTGGTTTAGGTTTTCCCTATTATACATGTTGGGTTGGGAAAGATTTCTTTGTTGTAGGAGATGTTTTTCTATTTGGATTAAAATTGTTGGTTGGGTATCTATTATGCATAATGAGTTTAACTTGGTACTGTGGGTGTTTTTGTTGGGAGCTTTTCGATATAAATCACATGCGGGTATATATTAGTTGGGAGTATTTCTATTTTGGGAATGACATCTCCATTAGCATGCCTGCATCGTTGATTTTGGGACTACGTCCACTATGCCATGCCTAGATGTTTTACTTTATTTGTCGGTTTCAATTTTTATTAGAGTACTCTGATACTCTCGGTTTTTCGATATAAATCACAGACTCTAAAATTGACAGACTCTGAAAGTGAGGATTTTGCTTTCTTTTTCAGGGTTTTGCTATACGTACATGTGCTATGGACAGTCTTCATGTGACCAAGTTGAAGCGTTATAAGTGTGCTTCTTCGCTACAGTATCTGTGAGATTTTTGATGTCGATAGTTTTGATGTAGCTAAAGTGTACTCTATGTTGGATACTCTATATATTTTGAGAAGATGTATATAATAAAATGGAGAAATGTAGAATGGTAGCTAAAATACTCTATTTTGAGACAATGAAATGGAGAATGGTACTTTATATTACATTTCAATGCTTTGTTGTGAATATGGTTCAAAGTGGTTGTTTTCGAATTGAATTGAGCAGCGTTTGGAATGTCATGCAGTATAGAGCGTTATAAATATGATACAACGACCATATACAACGGTTTTTCATAACTATCCATAACGCTTTGAAAATAAAATGTAGCAAAAATTCAACCTATTAATGACGATTTTGGATGAATTATCTATACGCTTTTAAAAACATTTATAACACCCGATTTCATAATGCTTGGACTGAGAAAAAAGCGTCATGGTTTGCAATTAATGACACTTTTTAGCCGTCATTTAAAGGTATTTTTGTTGTAGTGCAATTAGTTATACATTTTAATATCTAATTAAGATTAAATATTAGTCATGAGAAGAAGAGAAAGAAGAAGGACGTTGAGGCCGGGCCTGAAAGAAAACGTCCTACAACATCATATTGCAAGGTGCGTGCAGCTGATAGAGTTCTTGATAAAGCAATAACAATCAGAGAACCAGAACCAGTCTCACAAATAAGAACCCGTGGAACGAAACATGTTGCAAGTCGTTCGAAGAAGCCGGTGAATCGTCGTGATGATTCATCTTCTTCTGATGATGTACCCGTTGCTCGAAAGAGAGGTGACGATGGATCCGGTCCTTCTCATGTAGCCGAGGAAACGGAAGATTCTGGCCCAATTGGTTGCTCGATATTGACGTCAATCGAGAACCACATTTCTTATCAGATCTGGAAGGATCCAGTTAGTTGATTACCTTAAATATAGAATAACTATTCAAAAAAATACTTGTATTTAATATCAGAAGTTTGTTTTTAATTTTTTTTATTTGCAGAAAAGCTCACGCCTTTTGAGGGTAATAAATCATACGAAGATGTGCAGTACGTGGGGATTTGACAAGTTGAAAGAGAGTGTGAAGGCGAAAATCACCCCTACCGGATTGTAAAATTTGGCAAAATACTCGTATATGATATTGGACCACGCAATGATATCTGCGTTTGTGGGGCGTTGGCATCCAGAAACCAATAGTTTCCATCTCGCAGACGGAGAGTTGACAATCACCCTTGATGATGTCCACCACATTTTGGGGCTTAGAGTTGACGGTCGTCAAATGGCGATAGATTATTCTGATGGTGACTTCGAGATGTATGATGAGCTGGTGGGACTAGTCGCCAATTCTCTTGGGGTTGAGACGGAGACTTTTGTCACCCTTCCCGAATTTAAGAAGTCGTATGGAGTTCCTTTAAGTTTTTAGAGGAATACATTCTGTTCCGACGACGATGACGATGCTAATGACGACTCCGTGGCCCGGGCATACATACAGTTTATCCTAGGGGCCGTCGGCATTACAGACAAGTCCTGGATCGCGATACATGCCAAATATCTAAACAATCTTACGGACTTGAACACTGTGGATCAAGTATCATTCGGAAGTGGTATCCTAGCACATCTCTACCACGAACATGGTGCTGCATCTCAAGTCGAGTCGAAGACAATAGCTGGTTGCCAGACTCTGCTCCTTGTAAGCAAATAATATCATATAGTGTTTATAGGTAATATAAAATTCTTTCGATAATGATGACATTATTATATTTTACATTTACAGGCGTGGATATACGAGCATTTTTCGACACTCAAGAGGGCTACTCTTAATCGAGATTATGATGAGCAGATGCCTAGGATGTGTAAATGGAAGCCGGCTAAGATAGATACCAGACATCCACATACGTTGGCAACCCTACGTGTCGCTCTAGAAGATATGAAGGCAAAGGAGGTGAAATAATTTGCACTATTTAAAGGCATTAAGTTAAAGTAGCATTTACTTACTACTATAGTTTTTCATATTAATTAATAATTCCTTAACTAATGAATACATGTTGTAGATTATTTGGAATCCATATCGGGATATGCGAAATACTACTCGTGCAGTGCAACCGGTTGCACTATTTAGAGGCCCGATATTTTGTCATGAAACTGAGGAGCCTCACATTCCAGACCGAATGCTTCATCAGTTTGGTTACGTACAGACTATCCCAAGCTTTTTAAAATTGAGGACTGCTGCCAAAGGAAATAATGCAAGGACTTATGAACCGCCGTACTACCCTTGGGGTCCTTTGTTTTTTACTGAGTGGCAACGTCATGTTGTCGGTGAAACCATACGAACTCCGGCGGTGGAGATGTGGGATTGTAGTGAGGATTATATGGAGTATTACGTGGATGCCGAACATGGTATGATGTTGAATCCTGATAAGCGAAGTGCTAAAGTGCTGGTAGCAGCCCCTCTACCATCTAAGTCAGTACTATATGATGTACTGCAGAAGATGGTAAGTGTCGGTAATCCAGTCTTCTAGGTTAAGTGTCAGTACCTAAATTTATAATTTTTATTCGTGCATGCAGGCTTCGAAAGTTAAGAAGTTAGGAAAAAGTTTGATCATGTGCAAGGAGAGAATTACAAAGATGTTAGCCTGCAGATGCAAAACATCACAGATGCTTATCCATTTTTCGAAGAAGAGCGACGCACTCTGATGCGTCATGACCAAGAATGACTCTGTGATTTATAATACTCTGTAATCACTTTACTGACTTTGTGACTTATTGAGCCTCAAGTGGCCTGCGTATCTAAATACTCTGTGACTTATTAACTATGTGACTTTGTGACTCTGTGACTATCTGACTCTGTGACTATGTGACTTATGTGACTATGTTACTGACTATGTGACTATGTGACTATGTGACTTATGTGACTATGTGACTGACTATGTGACTATGTGACTAACAGCATGGACTGCCAAGAAACTAGTCAGTCCAACTCACAGCAAGATTGAGTTGGACTGCCCAGTTTTCTGGCAGTCCACATGTTAATGTGGACTGCCAGAAAACTGGACAGTCCAACTCACAACAAGTATAGAGTTGGACTGTCCAGTTTCCTGGCAGTCCACATTAACAAGTGGACTGCCAGGAAACTGGGCAGTCCAACTCTATACTTGCTGTGAGTTGGACTGCCCAGGAACTGGTCAGTCCATATTGCAAAATTCAGTCAATAATGATATTAACTGTGTGATACAAAATGATACTCATCAATACTTGTTTCATTCATCAATACTTGAAACTAAGTGATAGAAAATGATACTCATCCATATTGCAACATTCAGTCCATATTGCAACATTCTTCTATATAAAATGATACTCATCAATACTTGAAACTATGTGATAGAAAATGATACTCATCCATATTGCAACATTCTTCTATACAAAATGATACTCATCAATACCTGCAACATTCTTCTATACAAAATGATACAAAATGTAACCAAATATTATATATTACAACATTCTTCTATGCAAAATGATAAAAAATGTTACAAAATGTGATATATTACAAAGGTCTTCTATACAAAATGTGATATATTGTAACATTCTTTTATACATCATACAATTAATACATCGTAGTGTCCCTCCGGCCTTGGTATAGGTTCCACGTAATTCGTGATCTTCTTGTAAGCATTTATAGCATCGGTGTATGGTGTTATCAGGCGATCGATTCTTCCGGAGCATGTTTATACCAAACTGACGCAGGAGGAGGAATAGGAGAGTGACCGATTAACCGCGAGATAACGAAGTGATTTTTGTCGAGTCCAATGGTATATAGATTGGATATACTATACTCCACGGGACGGAATAAATTGTCCTCAAACTGGACTTGTTCATATCATTCTTCTGACGCCGCACGGAATAAATTTCTTTAGGATCAACTCCGGAAGTTGACAATTCTTTAACTAACTTTTTCTCATCGTCGTTCAATCTTCCAGCGTAGGGATGACCAACAAGCGTGTCCGACATACGATGATTGTGCATCCCATTCCTCACCACAACTGTCCACTTCTCGTCATTTTTGCACCCCAACACTAACTTGAATGGACAACCACATTTTCTTGTCCCTGCCGCTTTCTTCTGAGATTTTATTAGGAGAAGTTCATCTTTTTTACGATGATCCCTATACTGTCCACCTCTTTCACAACCAAGATCTACAGATTCTCGATTCGACCGGTGCCGTAATGACCTTGAAATGACAAAGATTGTGTTCGATCATCTTCCAACTTCTCTGCACCATTCTAATGCTTCGTCCTAAGATTCAAAAACCATATCCGTCGAAAATATATTCCTCAAATCAATGCACATAGGAGATGGGGCGCCCTACAATAAATTTTCAATTTTTTTATAACTAAATCAACGACAAGTGCAAAGACAATATCCAATTCAAGACTTATATTGCAGTTCAGCTAGACTGCCACAAATTCTGACAGTCCTAAGTGGTTGATGGACTGCCAGAAAGTGTGGCAGTCAAGTTGTTCATACGCTATTCAACTGGACTGCCACACTTTCTGGCAGTCCATAGTACTTTATAGACTGCCAGGAAGTATGGCAGTCCAGCTGTTCATATACTATTCAACTGGACTGCCACACTTTCTGGCAGTCCATAGTACTTTATGGACTGACAGGAAGTGTGGCAGTCCAGTGGAGCAGAAGAATAACTTCTGGACTGCCGCACTCTCTGGCAGTCCACCAAGTATATGGGACTGCCTTAATGTGTGGCAGTCCAAATGTCGACTACGAATTGTTGTATGTAGGTAGGTCGGGGACCTACCAAGACTTCTTCGAAGAGAATGTTGTGTTCTTCAGAAGGACAAGACTGATCGATTGCTACATTTGACGTTCCTATTTCTTCCATATTTCCTACATTATGATAAAACCTTCAATAATTAGGAATGAACAAATTTTTAAACAAATAGTGTCATCTAGTAGTCGAAAATATACCGAGTACTAGGAATATTCGTTGATAATTATTCTACGTTTCAAGACAAGAAGATTGAGTGGGGGACAAGAAGAATATTCTAGGGTTCTTGAAAAAGTGGAAATGGAACTTTGGAGAAGATGAAGACAAAAGGGGAAAATGTTCTTTTTCACTTTTATACTACTAAGTGGGATAGCCATGATCACTTTTTTCAATGGCAAACTTGTAGATAAACCAAAAAATGGGCTAGCCATGATAAGGTTTGGATGTGCCCATATAATTAGCCTATATCTTTAACAATATTATTGAACAGACTGCTATGAGGACAGTGGATTTGTACTGATTCCTATATGTTTGTGAATTTTTTACCTTTTTCTAATTGCGAATGAGTTTCGAAATAGCTTGTTTATATATGTATCATGAAAATAGTGATTAAAAAGTATTAATACCCTTGTTGATCTTATTTTCTTTAATGATGCATATAGTGTAAATTATATTTATGTTCATTAATTCTAAACCTTGAAGTTACAAAAAGAAAACCATCTTTTTTCATTGTGTTAGGATCAAATAGCATTCCTAAATGCATATTGTAATTTCAGGAAAAGATGGTGACAATTTAAGAGGAGCCAAGAACACAATGATTGACATTGACACATGATAAAGTTGTTAAGAAAGTCTTAAAGTACCGATCAGGCTATGTTAGGATCTGCATGTATGTTCTGTCATTAACTTCCCTTTCGTTCCACTACAACATTTTGAACATTTGATATAGAGGTTAGACTAAGGGTTGAGATGACAAAGATGAGGGAGAGTTTTGATGCAAAATGAGTATAGATGAATAAAAAATTAGAGGAGTTTGTAGCTGCTACGGCCCGCATAAAGAAGATAGTTTCATATGTTTATGGAGCAAAGTGCTTATAGAGACAACACTCTAGCAGAGAAATTTTTTTTTTGTAACGCCCCAGTCCCAAAATACTTAGGACTAGGTACGTATCCATGCCAGCTGCATATATACGAAGTATACTCCAATATTTGGAAACTCGTATGTATACATAAGCTGTGAAATGCAGTAAACCAAGAGTAATCTAATCTCATCCACAAATGAAGAATAAAAGATATCAAATAATCAACTGTAATAAGTCTTTTTACAATGCGTTGGGCGGAGACAAATCCACTACCAACAAGTAAAAAAAATATACGTGGAAATGGAAATGATTTGGCAGAAGTATAAGCAAAGAAGACCCAAGATACGTCATCTCCGAATGAATAGAGAAGATCGCGACCTCGACTAGAACACCTGCAATATCACAAAAGCACACACACATGGAGAGATAACCAGGTCCTCAGAGGGACATAACAAGATACAGGAAGAACATGCCATATGAACTGAATATAAATGCACCATAAAATAGAGATAAAGTAAGTGTCCAAATCATAACACGGCTCAATATTCCATCATCGAAACAGTAGGCTACCCCTACAACTAAACAAGGACAAGGAGTAACTTACTATTTTGTGATGTGACATTTTTCTATGCCATGATTTGGAACATAAAATTTGCTAAGGTCTCCTAACCTTTCTAGTAGGCAATTTAGAAGACATATCGATGTATGGGCAGGTGAAGGCTGACTCCCCCCAGGACAAGGTAATAACTCACAACACGCACACGTCAAGTACCAATACTATCAGCCGGCATAACTCGAGGCTAGCGGCCCACGTGACCCATCAGTCCATATAGCTCGAGGCTAGTGACCCTTGCGACTCGACTACCGTAGTATGCAGTTACTACAGTTGTTGGATTTAGGGTAGCCCATACATTTAACTGTCTTCTTCCTCCCAAGGTCACTAACAGAAGGTAGTTCGCTAAGACTAGGTCCATATACAAAAAACTAAGAAGGAAAAAATAACAGAAATCAAAATAAAGTGAACTAAAAATAGCAAGTAATGGATCCAACTAAGAATAGATAATAAATATGCAGTAAATAAATAATTAAAGGTGCATATAATTATAACAGTAAATAAGGCAAGGTATCTTGCCTGAGGGTGGTACGAGAAGCAACAAAATCCAACAATCAGAATCGTCAACACGAAAGTCAAAATCCACAAGAAGCTCCGGAAGCTGAAACAAACATCACAAACGAGTTTAGAACAAAAGATATGCCTAGGATGCATATAGTGCGCGACCACATTCATACGCGCCTTTTGATGTATACAGTGCGTGACCATGTCGCCCGGTTTGTTGGGGCGCACGTCGTATCGGGTGTTTTTCTACTTTTTTGAAAACAGAATTTATAATTTTTCGTGAAACTTCAACAACGTGTAACTTTTTACACACTAGATGTAAAGTGAATACAGAAGGTGCGTTACAATCTTGGTTATGTTGTCTTTGACTGCCTTTAATTAGTCTTTACAAAATCCTATTGTACAGAAAGAAAAGTGGCCGACAAGTTGGTGTTTTAAAACAGTTTTTAATATTTCAGAAAAGTGGTTTTTCTCCAAATTCGTCTCGATTTTTCGAGCAAGTTGGACGGCCATGTCGAAATCCACTCGGGGGATCTCGAAGAGGGTCATGTGGACTTTCTACACGAATTTACGGATGTAAAACGGAGTTAAAATGAGAGAGATATCGATCGGAGAAGTGGGATACCTTGATGTTGATTTCTGTTGTTGCGGGTGTTTGTTGTTGTTGTTGCTGTCGTCGCGAGGTGCTGCTGTCCGAGGGCTTGCCGGGGATGAGAGGGGAGGAGGAAGGAAGGAGGAAGAAGGATGGAAGAGATTAGGAGGAGAAAGAAAATTAGGTCATATATATATATATATATATATATATATATTTTTTAGGTCATATATATATATATATATATATATATATATATATATATATATATATATATATATATATATATATATATATATATATATATATTTATAAATATATATATATATATATATATTAAAGGGGAAGGGAGGTCGGCTCATATGCTGCTGCTAATGCTTTAAGGGGGGGGGGGGCAAAGCTGCTGCTTGGTGTGGCGCGCATAAGGCATGCTGCTGCCGATGCTTCTTTTATATTTTGGCGTGTGGGTGGTCGGCTGCCACATTGGTGGGGCCGACCACCACAAGTGTTATATATATATATATATATATTTTTGTTATATATATATATATATATATTTTTTTTTTTTTATTTTTTTTTTTGTTATATATATATATATATATATATATATATATATATATATATATATATATATATATATATATATATATATATATAAAAATATATATATATATATATATAAAATATATATATATATATTTTTTTTTTTTTGAAAACCCCCCCATTTTATTAATCAAGGCTCGAAGACCGAAGCCTGGAAAAGTATACAAGGCGCAAAATGCCGAAGCCTATACAAGTATACCATCAAAAGAGAACGGAAGGAGGATGGGGGCGGGTAACGAACGGGATCTAGGGGAGAATAGAGGTCCAGAAGGCCCTCGAACTGTGGGTGCACCGGGTGCTCCTTTTACGACATTGGCGGAAGACTTCCCGGATGAGCTGAATGGCTGTGTAGTGGATTCCTTCATATCTAGCTTTGTTACGATTCTTCCAAATGACCCATGTGGCGGCCGCTGCGACGATCTGGTGTCCGTGGGAGGCAGAGGCCCAAGAGAGTGCCAGATCGTGGAAGCGCCCACTACCTGATGCAATGTTACACAGATGGTTGAGAATCCTCCAAGTGTGACCTGGCAGATCCCCGAGATAGAAGATGTGGTCAATAGACTCCATCTGGCGGTCAGCGCAACAGTTGCAGGCTGAGGCTAAGCTGAACCCAATGGTCTTCAGTGTCTCGTCGGTGGGCAGCTTCTGCCTGATGACTCTCCACATCAGCACTGACCACTTCTTAGGAATGCAAGAGTTCCAGTAGGGGGCAATGGTAGGGTTCGGATGCCCAATAACACGAACCGCCCGTCTCGTCGATCGCATCGTAAACGTCCCCGCCCGTCTCGTCAAATCTCAATATTAATAAGTAGTAAAAGTAAATATTGAATTTATCCCCATAAATAACATTAATTAAAAATAAAATTATAAGTATATTAAATGGTGGTTTCGTGAGCATATACCCATACAATTCCACCATAAATCTATTTAAAATCTAAATACCAATTTAATTGTTATCCATCCAAATATTTAATATATTTAATCGTATCTACACATATATATATATATATATATCTATATATATATTTTGAATATATATATATATATATATATATATATATATATATATATATATATATATATATATAGTTTCAATTCACAATAAATCAACTTAAAAAAATAATAATATCTTAATAGAATAAACATGTTTAATAAATCTCCACAAAATAACTTTAATAATGACAAATTAATAAAATCGTCCCAATGGGTGAACTTATACCGCACACCCTTATCCGGGTCCAAAATTTTGTACCATTTGCAACACATTAATAATTAATAAAAATCGTAAATTGTATAAATTCATTTGTTAAGTCTAATAAAATAATAATAATAATAAAAGGATTTTACATCCTACCTAACTTATAAGAATTTCATCCTCGAAATTTAGGATTAGTAAGGTAGATGGGGTTTAGGAATATGAAGAGTAGTTAAAGGCGAGGTTATAGCCACATGTGTTGGTCGGTGGCTATCTAAATTCGTGTTGAAATAATTGATAGGGAAGCTAAAGGTGATATCTTGCATCTATCGTGTACAGTGTCTGGTCTTTCTAAAATAAGTAAAGTAAAAAGCAATAGAGAGTTCAAGGACGATGCTATCGAGTACGAATACGTGGTTCATAGGTGACAGAAATAATTCAAACGAGAGTTGTCAATGCTGTCGCGGATGAGACTCTAGGACAAGTTTACTATGTCTCTATCCACGTAGAATAATATGTGATAAGCGAACCAAAGTGCAATAGGTTGATCAGACCATCATGCACTGGTTCTGATTAGACAATTTTTTAGTGGGTGCACCCAATAAAATATGTCATGATCAAGCTCGAAACGAATAAGCTTTGCAAAAACTAAAGCTAATTTAGCAGCATGAGATTGTCAAAATATGAGTAATGGAGGTAATGATGAAGGAAATTAAATAGTCCAGGATCTTTTAAAGTCTAATCTCCTCCCGAAGTTTGGGCCTATGCAGTTGGCTTGGTTGACTAGCTAAGTTAGGGTCCTCTGAAATTATTGTCTGAGCAAACTTATCAACATGGGTCACAAGGACAAAGGCTTTGTTGGGCCGCGAGGTATTCTACCAAACTTATAAAAGTTAAACTAGTAGTGTGATGGGACAATGAGTCAAGCAATCAAAATAAAGCACAATTTTAAGCATTTAAGGAATTAAGTAGAACAAAATCATATATCGGTCGAAAGAATTGAGTCGAGATTGAATCCCTATCCGTGGTCAAAAAATATATATATATATCTGTATCATGGTAATGGTTATAGTTTGGCCATTTTGACCATAAAATCATATCAAGAAATAGAGTAAAACGAGACGTATTTTAGTGGGACATGATATACCTACATGAACGTGGGCTCGTCTAGGTCTTACATATAAATTTGATGGAAGGAAAAGTCTAGTGTTGTGCTCCAATATATCAAAGTCACGATAAGGGACGCCAAAAGATCTAAAATAGAAAGTGGGTGTTCACAAGGTGAAAATTAATGCACAAAAATAAAGGAGATCAAGTTAAAGCATGAGATAAAATTAATTAAAGAATCCAATAAAAATAATAATTTAGGGGCACAGTTCTAGTGAGAAGATAGTCTTCTAGATGAATACAGTCAAAGAACCATTAAATTATTATTCAAATGCAAATGGGTTAGAAGGTCGCAATTAAAATATCTAGAATTGAAGGAAGGTCGAGTAAGTCAAGGTGGAAATACAGTCGCATGGCTAGGTAGATGACTAACAACACTTGTGTACATACTACTATCATGGTCATGAGTGATATGGCAATTAGTGTGGAGTACATCCAACTTATTAGAGCTATCTTGATGGCCTACCATTAAAATTTTAACTCAAATTCCTCCAAAGGTTTCTTAATAAAATTTTCAAAAATAAACCACCTAAATTTGTATTCACACCAAGCCGTTCAAATTTATCAAAAAAAAATTCAAATCACTATCATAAATCTCAAAGCAAATTGTTGTCCCGTTACTACTGACTTTTTCAAAATTTTACATTTTCAATTCAACTTTCAAACTCAAGAGTTCATAAATTATGAATCTATATATAAAATATCCATAATCAATCATAACTTTAAAACTCTACAAAAATTAATAGCTCCCCAAATAAATTTTTTTAGCACATATAAAGCAATCTCAAAATTTTAGCTCAATATTTTAATGCACTCCTTAATTATAACTTCTATTCATACTAAGTCATTCCAACCTAATCACAACCTTTAATTGGTAACTTTATTTGGTCAATCAAAATAACCTTATCACATCATTAGAAATTTCCCCAAAAATATTTTAATATTAGCAAAAATTATTATTTTTACCAAAAATCTAAATAGATTTGTAAATCCTAAATCATAGGACAATTTAAAATAAGAAAAATTCTCAAAAATCGTTTTCATAACTTTCAAATATTTTAAACCAAAATTTAGAAATCATTACTTCCACTTAAAATTCAAAATTTACTAAACACGAAAATCGCAAGTTGTACAACTCAAATTTAAATAATTCCTACGGTCATTTTTAAAAGCTAAGATCATTTTAAAACCAAATTTATAACTGTTCAAAGGTGTATAACTATAATCCAATAAATCATAAACATCAAAACTCGAAAATCAAATAAATTTTATATTTGTTCAAAGATGTATATCTATCACCCAAAAATTTTAAATATCACAACTCGAAAGGCAAATCAATTTTATATTTGTTCAAAGATGTATAGCTATAACCCAATAAATCATAAATATCAAATCATGAAAATCAAATCAATTCCTTAAATCAAGGGTATAAAGATTCTAGCTATATTTTTTTTCGCAGCATCAATCCTATGGTGTTTACTATTTAGAAATCTCAAGATTAAAACTTTCCTTGGTAATATTCTACTTTACAAATTACTAATCATTAAATCATTCTTTAAAAAAAACCTTTTTAACTCAATTAGAGTCTTAAATGTATACCAATTGCCAATATAACCATTCTAGCCATGTGTTTGACCTATGAGCATATATTAGTGTAGTCATCTTCCTAGTTGACACTAAGTACGAAAATAAGAATCAACGGTAGAAAGGAATCAAGCAAGAGGCAATTTCAAGGAAGTCGAACGAGAGTTCAAAATTTGAAGCCAAGAGAAGAGGTCAAGTTGTATGGATGAGATTCCTAGATTCTAATCCTATGTTGCAGGCTCATATCGGTACAGTAACGTAACCGAAGTGACAAACTTGACCTGCATGGGTCACCATAAAAACATGTAACGCCCCAGTCCCAAAATACTTAGGACTAGGTACGTATCCATGCCAGCTGCATACATACGAAGTATACTCCAATATTTGGAAACTCGTATGTATACATAAGCTGTAAAATGCAGTAAACCAAGAGTTATATAATCTCATCCACAAATGAAGAATAAAATATATCAAATAATCAACTGTAATAAGTCTTTGTACAATGCGTTGGGCGGAGACAAATCCACTACCAACAAGTAAGGAAAAATATATATGGAAATGAAAATGATTTGGCGGAAGTAGAAAAGAAGACCTAAGACACATCATCTCCGAATGAATAGAGAAGACCGCGACATCGACTAGAACACCTGCAATATCACAGAAGCACACACACCTGGAGAGATAACCAGGTCCTCAGAGGGACATAACAAGATACAAGAAGAACATGCCATATAAATTGAATATAAATGTACCATAAAATAAAGATAAAGTAAGTGTCCAAATCATAACACGGCTCAATATTCCATTATCAAAATAGTAGGCTACCCCTACAACCAAACAAGGACAAGGGGTAACTTACTATTCTGCGATGTGACATTTTTCTATGCCATGATTTGGAACATAAAATTTGCTAAGGTCTCATAACCTTTCTAGTAGGCAATTTAGAAGACATATCGATGTATAGGCAGGTGAAGGCTGACTCCCCCAGGACAAGGTAATAACTCACAACACGCACACGTCAAGTACCAATACTATCAGCCGGCATAACTCGAGGCTAGCGGCCCACGTGACCCATCAGTCCACATAGCTCGAGGCTAGTGACCCTCGCGACTCGACTACCGTAGTACGCACATACTACAGTTGTTGGATTTTGGGTAGCCCATACATTTAACTGTCTTTTCCCTTCTAAGGTCAATAACAGAAGGTAGTTCGCTAAGACTAGGTCCATATGCAAAAAAAACAAATAGAAAAAATAACTAAAAGCAAAATAAAGTAAACTAAAAATAGCAAGTAATGGATCCAACTAAGAACAGATAATAAATATGCAGTAAATAAATAATTAAAGGTGCATATAATTATAACAGTAAATAAGGCAAGGTATCTTGCCTGAGGGTGGTGCGAGAAACAACAAAATCCAACAATCAGAATCGTCAACACGAAAGTCAAAATCCACAAGAAGCTCCGGATGCTGAAACAAATATCACGAATAAGTTTGGAATAAAAGATATGTTTAGAAAATGCCTGTCCAAAAGTCAAATTCTAGAAGAGGGACAAAATCGTAATTTCGGTTCAAAACGATATCCGTCGTTAGACCCGCTTTGTACCGAAATACGTGTCAATATCTACGGTCTCTAAAATCGTCAAACTACATGTCTACAGATTTGTTTTGATGAGACGAACCCAACGGTATGTCTAATTTTGGATTCCGGTGGGCTATGCACAAAATCGCCTGTTGAGTGGGATTGTGGGCCCGCCAAAATAGCGTCCCGATCAACGGTCTTAGAATCGGACCAAACTTGGCTCACAGGATCAAAAAAATATTCGAGTCCAATGGCGCGAGTTTCATCGTGATATGATGAGCGTGCACAAAGTTGTGACTTAATTTGCAAAGGATCGATACGGGGTATCTCGACGAATACGCACTGATTTCGTCGCGTACATGCAACGAAATCGGGTTCCGTCAGTTCTCACACGTCGAAAACATTCATACGCGTCTTTCGATGCGTATAGTGCGCGACCACGTCGCCCGGTTTGTCGGGGTGCACGCCGTATCAGGTGTTTTTCTACTTTTTTGAAAACAGAATTTACAATTTTTCGTGAAACTTTAACAACGTGTAACATTTTACACACTAGATAAAAAGTGAATCCAGAAGATGCGTTACAATCTTGGTTATGTTGTCTTTGACTGCCTTTAATTAGTCTCTACAAAATCCTATTGTACAGAAAGAAAAGTGGCCGACAAGTTGGTGTTTTAAAACAGTTTTTAATATTTCAGAAAAGTGGTTTTTCTCCAAATTCGTCTCATTTTTTCGAGCAAGTTGGATGGCCATGTCGAAATCCACTCGGGGGATCTCGAAGAGGGTCATGTGGGCTTTCTACACGAATTTACGGATGTAAAAACGGAGTTAAAATGAGAGAGATATCGATCGGAGAAGTGGGATACCTTGATGTTGATTTCTGTTGTTGTTGTGGGTGTTTGTTGTTGTTGTTGCTGTCGTCGCGAGGTGCTGCTGTCCGAGGGCTTGCCGGGGATGAGAGGGGAGGAGGAAGGAAGGAGGAAGAAGGATGGAAAAGATTAGGAGGAGAAAGAAAATTAGGTCATATATATATATATATATATATATATATATATATATATATATATATATATATATATATATATATATATATATATATATATATATGCAAAATCTTCTAAATTTTTAATATTATCTATCCATATCATTAATGTATTTAAATATATGTATAACTTTATATAAAAATTTTGACAATTAAATCTCAATATTAAAAAGTAGTAAAAGTAAATATTGAATTTATCCCCATAAATAACATTAATTAAAAATAAAATAATAAGTATATTAAATGGTGGTTTCGTGAGCATATACGCATACAATTCCACCATAAATCTATTTAAAATCTAAATACCAATTTAATTGTTATCTATCCAAATATTTAATATATTTAATCGTATATATATATATATATATATATATATATATATATATATATATATATATATATATATATAGTTTCAATTCACAATAAATAAACTCAAAATAATAATAATATCTTAATAGAATAAACATGTTTAATAAATCTCCACAAAATAACTTTAATAATAACAAATTAATAAAATCGTCCCAATGGGTGAACTTATACCGCACACCCTTATCCGGGTCCAAAATTTTGTACCATTTGCAACACATTAATAATTAATAAAAACCATAAATTGTATAAATTTATTTTTTTAAGTCTAATAAAATAATAATAAAAAAGGGGTTTTACATTTTTGGAGGTGCTTATAGAGATGTTTCAGATTTTATGTATTCTAAGAATCATTTAGTTATGTTATAACATGTTGTTATAACTTTTGAATTTAATTTGGAGATAATTGTGATTGTAGAACAATTGAATTTTATTATGAAAAGATTTAATACTTTTTATATTTCAAATGGAATTCTAAATTATTGTGTGAATAATTTATTCAAAACTATTGTATACATAAACGAGGAGGGCAAAAAAAAAAAATCTTTAGCAACGACGATGGGCCGTTACAATATATCATGATGTATTTTGAGATTTTTGGCAATACATTAATGTCGATGCTATAATTAACATATAACAACGATATTGTGCGTTGCGAACAAATTATATATTTGGAAATTCTGGAGTTTTTGACAACACATTAATGTCGTTACTAAATTCAGCATATAGTGATGGTTTTTGTGTGTTGTAAAAGAATTATATTTGGCAACAAATTAATGTCGTTGCTAATCCAACATGTAATGACGACTTTTGTGTGTTGCAAAAGAATTATATTTGGCAATGCATTAATGTTGTTGCTTAATGTAGCATATAACAATGATAAACACACGTTGTAAAAGACTTCTACTTTTAGCAACGACATCTTTGTCCATCAAACTAGCAACAAAAAATTAGTCGCGCTGCTAAAAGGTAACGAATTAACAACGACTTCAAAATTTCGTTGCCAATACTTTAGGTCACGCACATAAAACAACGGGTCCAACAACGACCATTTTTCGTTGCTAAATGTTTTAGCAACGAGTTTGGTACTTTTAGCAACAAAAATTTTCGCTACTAAAAATCCAATTTTTTTAGTGCATCCCTCCGAAATTTGTAATTTGTAATATATATATATATATATATATATATATATATATATATATATATATATATATATATATATATATATATATATATATATATATATATATCATATTTTACTTTATCCTTCATAATTTTTATCAACTCTATGTTTTGTCTCTTCGAACTTTATTTAATAAAATTTGGACTTTTTTAATATTTGAGGTTGACCTCTCTTTCAAATTGGGGCTGTGTATCTGACACATATTTTCAGCTCCTATAATTACTAGTAACGTGCACGTACAATACACGTGCATAAAACATTTGTTAAATTGTTTCTGGAACGCTCCTACTGGGATTCGAACTACTGACCACTCGGGCCGCATGCATCTTTCTTAAGCACTAGGCTAGAGGTCATATATATATATATATATATATATATATATATATATATATATATATATATATATATTTTTTTTTTCTTAAGCACTAGGCTAGAGGTCATATATATATATATATATATATATATATATATATATATATATATATATATATAAACTCAACTTTCCTTTTTTTTAGATATTTTAATTGCTAAAAAAATAGGTTTATTACATATTTTATATATATGAATAATTTGGAGGGAATTAGGAGCTTGAATTTGAATTTTTGAAAGTTTGTTGTAACAAACTAACTTGGGCCCCACTACTCATTTTCTTTTCTAACTGTTTTCCTGCTTTCAGTGTAATAATGAAAAGGCAAGGGAATTTTCTGATTATTGACCAATGGCGCGGGGGGGGGGGGGATAACTGTAAATGTACAATGTTTATTTATTTTGGGCTGGAGAGAGAATACTCACTCAGCCACTTAGCTCTCTGCTCATTTCTTTTCCCGAGAGCTTTTCTCTTCCTCCCCAAATCTGTGGCTGACCACCGAACCCTAATCCATCTCGGCGGCCACCATGGCGATGGCGGCGATGGAGTCAGCAACCCCAGTGGCGATCTCCTCCTCCATCCGCGACTGATCTACCGGCCATATCCTAAGAGGCACCATCTCGCGGCACCAATCGACGGTCAGAGCGTATCGATTCTCGACGAATCCGGCGAACATCTCGACGAGCTTTCCCAGTGTCGACAACACCCTTCGTCGGCGTGTTCGTTCACCGAGCGATCCTCTTTCCATGATCTTCTCTGAGTTGACGCAGTGATGTCGTGGTGAGTCGATTACTTGTTCCTATACTCTTATATTGATCTAGACTCGATCAAGACTGTCTAATTCTAAATTCCTTTCGATCTTGCCAGAATTTGTGGAGTTTGACCAGACGCTGTCAATTTGGATTGATTCGTCAGGATCAATTTCTCCCAGGCTCTAATCCATAGTAAGTCCTTATCGAAATGTCTACCCTCTCAGATCTATGAATTCAATTGTTGATGATCAATTTTGGTTTCGTGATTATATTTCTTTTAATCTAAGTTTCATTCCATTCTTGATGATCAGGGAATGGATGGGGATTATTTTCTAAAATTGTTTGAATCTCTTAAGTTCTTACTATTAAGATTAGTCGGAGCTTTGATACTTGAAATCGGGGTTTAAAGCGCATACTTTTGAGTTTCGACCCTGTTTTCTGAACACCACTTGTTTGTTGAAATGCCAAACAGATTATAGCAGCATTCTGGACACGAGAGGCTCGTGTCTGATTCTGCGACTGTGCGCGAGTTTCAGAGTTGGACTCATTCTTACCAGGTATGATTCGATTATTTTTGGTAATTATGTGTGTTTAATTCATAGTCAATTTAATATGAATAGTCAGGGTTGTGGTCGGGATATAGGGAGTTCGAATTGATGGATTTCAATTGTGCATGGCAATCATGTCCGAGTGTTGGAATTGTGTGTCCAGATCCTATTCGTGTGTGTGTCCAGTGCCGTCGTATCCACACAGTGTGCGTTTGATGCAGGATTGGGTGCAGAAACTCTTCCGAGTTTAGGGTGCAAGAACTCTTCTGAGTTTGGAACAGTGATTTCTTTTCTTTTGTTTCAAATTTTGATTTGGTTGTATATCACTTTAATCTTGCATATTTTTTCTAAACTGTTGAGCTGTTACATTTGATGAGATCAGTGATGTGAAGTCGGGTGGTATTGACTGAAACTGGGTGCCGAGTGCAGAAAGATTTCTTGTGTTGTGTTTTAGTTGTGGATTTAAATAAGGTTATGACCATTGGATTTTGGATGATTATATTTAATAAATCATATATGCTGCTTGAGTTGCTTAGTGTAACTTCTCAGGTGAAGGTTATGTGATCTATTGACAAATAAGTGGGGAACCTTAGTATAAGATGTTGTTCCCTGAATATAGTTCATTTTATTATTATTAGCTGGTTTTGCTGAGTTCATTTGGAAGATAGATAGTTTAGTATATTGTTAGGCCAATTGGGAGTACCTCATAGAGTTGCAAAATTGTTGAACTTTAGAGATTGGTGTGAGTATGATTTCAAGATAGTGAGTCCAGGCATACAAATTACCTGCTTAGATTAGAATGATTGGGTGAGTTCTTAATTGTGTTTCAATTTTAACAACTGTTCAAAAAATAACTAACCAAGGTTTTACTCAAATATTTATAGTTTAATTGCCATAGAAATTAAGTAGATAGATTAGTTAACTGTACAATAATATTCCTAGATAAATTATATCTATAATTAGTTAAACAAGTAAGCAATGGCTAATAGGTTAGTTGGCAATATTTAGTTAGATATTTTCATTTTAGAAATTAATCAACTTGTAACTACTAAACCAGGAGGACATCCAGCTCTATCTAGTACAATTGATTTCTCGGAGCAAGGCAAGTATTTTTCTATGGACTTGTGCATTTATATATCTTGTACTCTTCTTGTG
Organism: Iris pallida; assembly: GCA_029216955.1. NCBI lineage: Eukaryota > Viridiplantae > Streptophyta > Magnoliopsida > Asparagales > Iridaceae > Iris > Iris pallida. The sequence continues at coordinate 492,900 of JANAVB010002795.1, forward strand.
ACACGTCATGGCACGATAACTTGTACCCCTGTATTTCCTATTCTTGTACTTACTTATGTCGGGTGGAGAAATACACTAGCTATGTGACCAAACCCCGGTTACCATATTCATGTAGATAGCTTAGGCCTCGCATCGTGCACGCGGGTCCTAAGCCGTACCGATATTAATGTACTCCTGTACATGCTCCTGTACTCCCCTTAGCCGGTCACATAGGCTAGATGTATTTCAAACATGGTGCACTTGTCATGTCTTGTACTCCAAGTTCATAGTTACATTCATGTACTTTACATTACTGTACTTATTTCCTTTACTTTCATTCCTGTACCTTCATGTTCATTTCCTGTATTTCATATTCACGTTCTTTTGTACTTATTTTCTATATCATGATGTTCTTGTTCATTACCTAGAACTGTAATTTGCTCCGCTCCTGACTAGTATATGTTGCAGGTGAGATGGAGGCTTTGTGTGATATATATTATGGCCGAGAGCCTGTAGATACAGTAGAGCCAGCTAGAGTTGCTCTGGACTTAGAGGCTGAGGATCCTAGTGCATTACCCTTAGTAGTTTCTATTCTGCTTGTATTGAGACTATCAGACTTTATTTTAGCTGGATGAATGTAATAACTTTAGACTTGTACTTTACTTTGATTCTGGGATACGTTTATAGATGCTGTGATTTATACTTATTCCTGTTTAACTGGTTAGATTTCCTTAGATTGGTACAGCTTACTTCATCGTGTCCAACGATGAAGGCTGGGCGTGTCCGACTCGTGTTCGATTATTCAGGAGTAGTTCGTGACATGTTTTTAGTGGTGGACCATGCAGGTCTATCCTAATAGTACCTAGGTATTAGTGTACTATTGGAAAACTTGATTAAACTAGGGAAACTTGAATCACAGCATAGTAAATCGGGTACATCGGGTATATATGGATATTATATAAACATTTACATTTACTGGTAGGTTAGGTTTTTATCAATCACGAAGTTTTCTTTTGTTGTAGGATGGTCACTACGAGAAAGACCGCAGATCAGTCGGGAATTGCAGGCAGCTCGGAACAGTCTGCACCAGACGTTCTGTTAGATTAGCTTCCGCCACTGTCTCCTATCTTTCCTCCGCTACCCCCGACGATGGCTTTCGACGGTGCTCAGGTGATGGCCATGTTCTAGCAGTTCATGGAGGCCCAGAACCACCAGGCTGCGCAGTTTTGTGCAACAGTTGTTGATGCGCTCAGGACCCGAGAGCCGGCAGCACCAGCACCAGTAGCACCTCGAGCATCAGCAGTATCGAGACCAAAGACGGCCAGGGACTACCAGAACCTCTGCCCGATGGACTTTTGGGGCCACGAGGGGATTGTTTATGCGGATGAATGGCTGGAGAATGCGGAGAGGACACTGAAGATGGTGCGGATCCCGGATGGCCGGAAGGTAGAAGTGGCGAGCATGCGACTCTTCGACCTTCCCAGAACTTGGAACCGGGAGGAGCCCCAGTTAGCTGAGCCCCAGGTTTCTTGGGCAGATTTTAGAACTCTGTTCAAGGAGAAGTTTTCCCCCGATGTGGAGCGGGATGAGCTTCGGATGCAGCTCGAGGCGTTACAGTAGGGGACCATGACAGTGGCCGAGTACACTTCAGAGTTTACTCGACTTAACAGGTTCGCGGAGAACCTAGTCAGAGCACCAGAGGATAGAGCTTGAAGATTCAAGAAGGGCCTCACCAGTAAGCTGCGGCATGCAGTGGCTATTAGTCAGGCGACAACGTATGCGAAAATCCTCAAGATTGCTCAGGCTGTAGAGAAGGAGGCAGATTCGAAGCTGAAGAGGGACCGGGACATAGACAGCAGCAGTTTCCAGGCACCGGCGAAGAGGACCCAGACTCAGATTCAGGCGAGGCCACAGCATCTAGCACAGCAGCATCACCGTCCAGCCAGAGCTCCTGCACATTAACCTCAGAGACAGCAGCAGGCAGTTACTTGCGCATTCTGTTACCGGCCAGGACATCGCTTCGACGAGTGCCGCAAGAGGCTCGGGCTCTGCCTATTCTGCGGATCAGACACACATCAGATGAGGGATTGCCCACAGGCTGCAGCTCGACTGACAGGAGAACCTCGAGGAGCTGGAGGACTACCACATGTACCATCCAGAGCTCTACCAGCTGCACCACATAGGGTTCAGCTTTATCTACTCAACAACAGCATTTTGCACAGTACCAGTAGCAGAGGGGACCACAACAGCAGGGACGTGCTTGCGTCATGGCCGCAATTGAGAAGTATGAGGCAGTTCCAGATGTGATCACATGTTCTATCCTTTTACATTCATTTCTTGCCATTGCATTATTTGATTTTTGAGCCACACATAGCTTTGTATCATGAGTTTCTGTATAGACACGGCTTCACACCTAAGCCCACTAGGAGGAACTGTCGGATTATGACAGGAGGAGGGATAGCGCCAGTTAGTGAGATAGTAGATTGCCCTTTTACTATAGCTAGGAGGGAGCTTAGGGCTCGACTTCTAGTGATGCCATTGCCCGAATTTGATATAGTTCTCGGCATCGACTGGATGAGCGAGCAGTTTATTGTAATAGACTGCCATGAAGGGAAGGTGATTTTCAGCCCGCCTGGAGTTCCACCGTTCGAGATCAGCAGACGAATTACAGAGAGGCCAGAGGGAGTCTACTTCGGAGCAGTTGTAGAAGACCAGAAGTTGCCACACCCGCTGATTGTAGAGTTTCTCGTTGTCTTTCCCGAGGAGTTGCCAGGATTGCCGCCAGATCGAGATGTGGAGTTCAGCATTAACCTAGGGCCCGGATCAATGCAGAAGTCCCAACTTTGCTACAAGATCAACCCGAAGGAAGCTGCAGAGTTGAAGGCTCAGATTGATGAGTTGGAAGAGAAGGGTTTTATTCGGTCCAGTGCTTCACCCTGGGGAGCACCGATACTCTTCGTGCCCAAGAAGGATGGGCCTGTGAGGATGTGTATTGATTACCGTACACTCAATAACATCACCATCAAGAATAAATATCTTTTGTCGCGGATTGATGAGCTATTTGACCAGCTTAGTAGAGCGAAGGTCTTTTCCAAGATTGACCTTCGGTCGGGGTATCATTAGATGATGGTTCGGGAGCAGGATATTTCGAAGACAACTTTCAATACCCGTTACGGCCAGTATGAATTTTTGGTGATGCCGTTCGGACTCACCAATGCCCTAGCAGTGTTTATGAACTTGATGAATAAAGTTTTCACAAGTATCTGAATAAGTTTGTCGTAGTCTTCATTGACGGCATTCTGATATATTCGAAGACCGAAAAGGAGCATATGGAGCACCTGCGGATTGTGTTGGTGATTCTGCGAAAGTAGAAGCTATACGGGAAACTCTCGAAGTGTGAGTTTTTCTTGGATAGGGTGGAGTTCTTGGGGCATGTGTTGACTGGAGACGGGATTTCTGTGGATTCCAAGAACAATGAAGCTGTAGAAAAATGGGCACCTCCCAAGTCAGTAGCAGAGATTCGTAGTTTCCTGGGTCTAGCAGAATACTACCGGAAGTTCGTGAAAGATTTTGCCAAGATAACAGAGCCTATGACCAAGCTTACGTGGAAAGACGAGAAGTTCATCTGGAGCAACGCCTGCCAGTCAGCATTTGAGAAATTGAAGAGAAGACTCACTACAGCACCAGTTCTAGCTTTGCCATCAGGATCTGGAGGGTTTGTCATCTACAATGATGCATCAGGAAAGGGATTGGGATGTGTGCTTGAGCAGAAGAAAAGGGTCATTGCTTATGCTTCTAGACAGTTGAGGCCTCATGAGAAGAATTACCCTACACATGACTTGGAGCTTGCAGCAGTCATTTTTGCCTTGAAACTGTGGAAGTACTACTTGTATGGAGAGAGAGTGGACATCTTCACGGACCATAAAAGCCTGAAGTATGTTTTCACTCAGAAGGAGCTGAATATGAGGCAGCACAGATGGCTGGAACTCATGAAGAATTTTGACATCAATCTACAGTACCACCCTAGGAAGGCGAATATGGTGGCAGATGCTCTTAGTCGATATCCTGTTGCTATATTTCTCACTATGGATCGACATCTTTTGGAGGATCTTGAGAGTCTGGGGATTGAGATAGTTCTTCCGGGAGTTGGAGGACAGCTGATGCACATGCAGATACAGTCAGGACTGTTAGAGAAGTTCAAGGAGGCCCAGTTTTTAGATGAGGGACTCCAATGTCTCAGAGGCTAGGCAGAGGCAAGATTTCTCGACAACTTCACTATTGTAGATGATGGATCCCTGAGGCACGGAACTCAGTTGTGTGTGCCCAAAGATTTACGGGAGGAGGTAATGTCGGAGGCCCACCAGTCACAGTATTCTATTTATCCTGGATCTACCAAGATGTATAAGGATCTATAGGAGTATGTTTGGTGGTATGGGATGAAACGAGAGGTTGCCATATTTGTTTCCAGATGCCTTGTGTGCCAGCAAGTCAAGACGGAGTGCCAGAGACCAACAGGATTACTCCAGCCTTTACCTATTCCAGAATGGAAGTAGGAGCACATCACCATGGACTTCGTCTCTGGATTACCGTGTACACCTGGTGGCAAGGATGCTATTTGGGTTATCGTGGACAGATTGACGAAATCTGCTCACTTTATTCCGTTCTAGGTAGGACTGTCGACCGAGAAGCTTGTAGACCTCTACATGCGTCTAATCGTACGGATTCACAGAGTTTTCGTGAGCATCGTTTCGGACAGGGACAACCGCTTTATATCACACTTCTGGAGGAGTCTACAGCTGAGCTTGGGGTCATAGTTGAAGTTCAGCACCGCCTATCATCCATAGTCGGACGGGCAGTCCGAGAGGACTATTCAGACACTGGAAGACATAATGCGGGTTTGCACACTCGACTTCCATAGTTCGTGGGAGGATCACTTGCACCTTGTGAGTTTTCCTATAACAACAGTTATCAGGCTAGCATCGAGATGACACCGTTCGAGGCACTGTACGGACGAAGATGCCACACACCTCTATCTTGGAACGACGTCGGTGAGAGGACTTTGCTTGGGCCAGAGATGGTGGTAGATTCAGCTGAGAAAGTCAGACTGATCAGGGAGCATATCAGAGTTGCACATGATCGGCAGAAGCACTGGGCGGACAGCAGCAGACGACCACTAGAGTTTGCAGTTGGAGATAGAGTGTTTCTGAAGATCTCGCTGACTAGGGGCGTCATTCGTTTTGGCGGAGGCTGGAAGCTCAGTTCGAGGTACATCGGGCCTTTCGATGTGACGGCACGGATTGGCGAGGTAGCATATCGACTAGCGCTTCCAGCTAGCTTGGAGGGAGTGCATGACGTCTTCCACGTGTCACAGCTTTGACGCTATATTCTGGACCTGAGCCATGTGGTGGATTATTCAGAGCTAGAGGTGGGTCCGAGCTTGACCTATGAGGAGCAGCCACTAGAGATCCTTGATCGGAGGAAGAAGCAATTACGGAATCAGACTATTCCACTTGTCCGAGTCATGTGGAGACATCACTCTCCGAGAGAGTCCACATGGAAGCGCGAGGACAAAATACGAGAGCGCTATCCTAGTTTGTTTGCTTGATTGTATTCTGGTTTTCAAAATTTTTAAATTTAATAAATGACTTATGTTAAGACAAATTATTGTGATTGTGTTTTGTTTGTCTCTCGAATTTTGAGGACAAAATTATTTTAAGGGTGAGAGATTTGTAACTCCACTTTCCATTTTTGATATTTTAATTGCTAAAATAATAGGTTTATTACATATTTTATATATATGAATAATTTGGAGGGAATTAGGAGCAGGAATTTGAATTTTTGAAAGTTTGTTGTAACAAACAAACTTGGGCCCTACCACTCATTTTCTTTTCTAACTGTTTCCCTGCTTTCAATGAAATAATGAAAAGACAAGAGATTTTTCTGACTATTGACCAATGGCGGGGGGGCCTAACTGCAAAATGTGTAATGTTTATTTATTTAGGGCTGGAGAGAGAATACTCACTCAGCCACTTAGCTCTCTGCTCATTTCTTTTCCCGAGAGCTTTTCTCTTCCTCCCCAAATCTGCGGCTGACCACCGGACCGTTATCTATCTCGGCGGCCACCATAGCAATGGCGACGACAGAGTCAGCAACCCCAGCGGCGATCTCCTCCTCCATCAGCGGATGATCTACCGGCCAGATCCGAAGAGGTACCATCTCGCGGCGCCAATCGACGGTCAGAGCGCGTCGATTCTCGACGAAACCGGCGAACATCTCGGCGAGCTTTTCCAGTATCGACAGCACCCTTCCTCGGCGCGTTCGTCCACCGAGCGATCCTCTTTTCGCGATCTTCTCCGAGTTGATGCAGTGATGTCGTGGTGAGTCGATTACTTGTTCCTATACTCTTAGATTGCTCTAGACTCGATCTAGACTGTCTAATTCTGAATTCCTTTCGATCTTGCCAGAATTTATGGAGTTTGACTGGACGCTGTCAATTTGGATTGATTCGTCAGGATCAATTCCTCTCAGGCTCTAATCTATAGTAAGTCCTTGTCGTGATGTCTGTTGACACAAAGTCCCAGTCAACCAAATATTGACTACATTGACCAAATAATATTTGTATTAATTCAATACGACACACGACGACTGCATTCAGTTCAAGACAGATGACAGCTCAGTCTCCGGCTCTCAGTGTGTTCTGGAGTCTGTATTTTATGATTTCATTGAGTCTAGATTTATGTACTCTGAGTCTTGCTGAGCTCTTGGAACTTAGTCTATAACCTACCCAAAATCCCAAGCTCCACTGAACAAAAAACTGCCCACTGGTCCCCTTAGAACCACTCTGTGCTCTGGAGACAGAGTTCGGGCCGAACTCTGCCTCCACACAGAGTTCGGGCCGAACTCTGTCCCCTAGAAATCAGGAACCCTAATTTTAGGGATAGCTGGTTGCTAGCTGTCCAACGGCCAAATTTTTGAATTTTCCTACCCGAATTCTGGCCGAATTCTGCCTATAAAAACACTATACATAGGGCATGAATTCTCTCATTTCAATTCACTCAATCTTCTCTTCTCTTCTCTCTTATAAGCTCAATAAGCCATACCCTTCCCATCTACTAGCCACAAGCCTCCTAAGTCTCGAGTGCTCAGCATCTCTCAGTTAGGATTCTTGTGCAAGAGTTGAAGAAGTCGCTTGGACAATTCCAAGCAAATCGCCACTGCGATCCTTTGTTAGAAGTTGACGTGCTCTTCTGAAGAAAAGGCACGGGTTGTAAACTACTATTTCACAAATAGTGGATTTAATCCTGAGCTAGAGTTCTCAGGCCTGGACTAGTCCTCCATGAGGGAAACCAGGTTAAAATCGCTGTGTTTGCGTATGCTCTTCTGCTCTTTATTTATTTTCCGCACTTTACTCTGATTATTGATTGTTGGTGAAAGAGTTATTTTTAATTGGCTATTTTTCTATATAAACTCTATTCACCCCCCTCTAGAGTTGCCAAACTGTTCTTCAATTGGTATCAGAGCTCTGTTCTCTTTACAAGGACTAACATCCTAAGAGCTGATCCATGGCAACCACACAATCCTTGATTTCCAATCATGGTGAAGGTCAGTCCACTCATAGGCCTCCCCTATTTGATGGAACTAACTACACATATTGGAAAACAAGGATGAGCTTCTATCTTAAGTCTCTAGACTTTGACCTGTGGACTGTCGTCACTGACGGTTACAAAAAGCCCGCCAGGATAGTTGTCGATGGTGACCTCATTGAGAAACCACACGACAAATATTCTGTCGAGGAGAAGAAACAGGCAAGTCTAGATGCTAGGGCTATTAATGCTTTGTTCTGTGCTATAGACAGGAATGAGTTCAACAGGGTTTCTACTTGCACCACTGCCCATGAAGTATGGAGACTTCTAGAAGTGACGCATGAAGGAACCACACAGGTCAAGGAATCTAAAATAAGCCGTCTCACTCAAGAATACGAAGCCTTCAAGATGAAGCCAAGTGAGACGATCACTCAAATGATCACAAGATTCCTCGACATCATCAATCCTCTATCTTCGCTCGGAAAGCAATACTCAAACCACGAAAAGATTCGTAAGCTGCTCAGAGGGCTACCAAAGATTTGGAACCCTAAGGTGACAGCCATCATAGAAGGAAACGATCTCACAACAATGTCAATGGAGACCTTGATGGGTAAGCTTATGACTCACGAGCTTGACCTCAAGGACTTCGAAGAGCCTGCTCCGAAGACCAGGGAGATCGCACTCAAAGCTCATCAACGAAGAGCTAATCATGATGAGACCGAAGAAGATAATTCGGATGATGAAGAACAAGCTCTCATGGTTCGCAACTTCAAGAAATTCCTTCGCTTCAATCGAAGGAAGAAGGAATCTCAAGAAGACGATGAAGAAGAACCAACTTGTTACGGTTGCAAGAAAACTGGACATGTCCGAAAAGACTGCCCATTCCTGAAGAAGAGCAATCGCTATGAGAAGCCATACAAAAAGAACTCATCAAAGAAATATGCCAACACAGGCATCTGGCATGAGAGTGAAGCAAGTGACTCTGAGGAAGAAAAGGACTCTCCTCAAGATACAGCAAATGTGTGCCTGATGGCGACGTCTAACAAGGTATCTAACGAAACTCTGGATGACTTCTCTTTTGATGAACTTGGCGATGCTTTCACTGATTTACTCGATGATCATAAAAAGGTCATCGGTAAATATAAACATGCCAAGGACAAAATCAAAAGTCTAGAAGATGAGATACAAAGAATTTCCTTACTTCTTGATAATGTTAGAGACACATCACCCACTAATGACGCTGATGAAGTATCCAAGCTCAAATTAAGCTTGCATGATGCTGAAGCACGTATTGAGCAACAAACTCAAGAAATCACTACACTCAACACGTTACTTGCTGAAGAAAAGAGTAGACACAAGATTTCCATGACTAAGATATATGGCTTAAATATTAAGGTTACTGAACTGCAAGCTGTTACTAAAAGATTAGAAACCAAATTGGGTAAACAGGTTATTCAACCTCAAACCCAATCACATGGGCACAACACCACTCATGCTAGTCAACCAAGTCATTCTCATGCAGCACATAACCATGCATTCATATACACAAACTTTCACAAACCACGTGCACGTAAGAACAATTCTCACTCAGTACACAAGCATCATGCACAAAGACACAATCAACAGCACTTCACACATAAAAATCATCATGTCATGCCATATAGACAAGATCATCATGCAATGCCATATAGACGAGGTCCTCATATACCATATAGACAAAATCGTCATGTCATGCCATATAGACAAAATCATCATGCCATGCCATCTAGACAATATCAGCATGTCACTCATCATAGACAATACCATCATTCTATGCCTCAAAGACACCATCACCATGCCACTTATTCCATGCATAATCATCCTCACCATGCTAACTCTTCACATCATGTCCATCCTCATCCTGTTGCTTATAAATATCATTCTCATACTCCTAGTATAAACAAGAATGCTATCTGTACTTATTGTGGATTACATGGACACATCTCACCACAGTGCAGAGTTAGAAGACTTGTAGATAAAAGGATATATGCTTGGTTCCCAAAGACTAACTTTTCAGGACCCTCAAGAACTCGGGTACCAAAGGTCACATCTACTCTTGATGTAGGTGGACCTTCCCTCCTCAACTGAAAGTAAGTGGATTCTCGATAGTGGATGCTCGCGACATATGACGGGAGACGCAAACCTTTTTGCATCACTATCGATGAAGAGAGAAGGATACGTATCCTTCGGTAACAATCTCAAAGGGCACATTATAGGTAATGGTATCATTGGTCATCCTCCCTCTCCTGTAATAAAGGATGTCTGCCTAGTGACCGAGTTAAAGCATAACCTGCTCAGCATTAGTCATCTTGCTGATCATGGATATGACATTAACTTTGGACAAAACAGTTGCTACATCTATGATAGGTCAACAGGAGACATTGCTTTTGAAGGGAAAAGAGAGGATAACATCTATATTTTCTATCTTTCTATAAATACTAACAATGCAGGTAGAAGTTTATATGCCCACAAAGACGAACGACTACTTTGGCACCAGCGTCTTGGTCACGCCAACATGGATGCTATATCCAGGCTTTCTACCAAGAAGCTAGTGAGAGGATTGCCTGACATCACATTCAAAAAGGATACGGTATGTGCCGAATGTGAACTAAACAAGGCAACAAAATCCTCGTTTCATTCCATCAACTCTGTAAGTACTACTAGACCCTTGCAACTACTTCATATGGATTTATTTGGTCCTAGTAGAATAGCTAGCCTTGGTGGCAAACTGTATGCATTTGTTATTGTTGATGATTTTTCGAGATTTACTTGGGTTTTCTTTCTCGCTAATAAGAGCGATGCTATTTCTGCTTTCAAAGTTTTTGTAAAGAAAGCTCAAAACGAAAAAGGCTACATGATTACTCGAATCCGAAGTGATCATGGAGGCGAATTCGTAAATTATGATTTCGAAAGTTTTTGTAATGCAAATGGTTTTGATCATGAATTTTCTTGTCCTAGAACTCCTCAACAAAATGGTGTTGTGGAGCGGAAGAATAGAACTCTCGGCGATATGGCCAGAGTCATGTTGAATAAATTTTCACTTCCGAAATACTTTTGGGCAGAAGCTGTTAGTACAGCATGCCATATTTTGAATAGGGTGCTGATTCGTCCCATTACAAAGAAAACACCCTATGAGCTTTGGTTTGGGAGAACCCCCAATGTTTCTTATTTTAAAGTTTTTTGGTTGTAGATGTTTTATCCTTAACACCAAAGACAACTTAGGCAAATTTGATGCCAAAGCTGACGATGGTATCTTTCTTGGTTATGCCGCCAAGAGTAAGGGATATAGAGTTTTCAATAAACGCTCACTTATTGTGGAAGAGTCAACAAATGTGACTTTTGATGAAGACAACAGTGCAGCAAGTACTCTTGATGATGACGTTGAGCCATCAACTTCTACTCCAATGAATACTTCAACCGAAACTAATTCTCTGGAGGGTTTGCCTAAGAAATTCTCTTTCAAACCTTCTCATCCAGAAAATTTAGTTATAGGAGAAGTTTCACGTGGAGTAACTACTAGATCATCACTAAGAGACTCTGTTGCTAGCACTGCCTTCATTTCACAAGTAGAGCCTAAAAACATTTCTGAAGCTTTTAATGATGAATTTTGGATTTCTGCTATGCAAGAAGAACTCAACCAATTCGAGAGAAGCCAAGTATGGGAACTCGTTCCTAGACCGGTTAATCACTCTATAATTGGTACTAAATGGGTTTTTAGAAACAAAGTAAATGAAGATGGTTCAGTCACACGTAACAAAGCTCGTCTAGTAGCTCAAGGATACAACCAAGAGGAAGGTATCGACTACGATAAGACGTATGCTCCTGTTGCTAGACTAGAATCCATTCGGATGCTTTGTGCTTTTGCTAATTTTCAAAACTTTAAATTATTTCAAATGGATGTGAAAAGTGCTTTTCTGAATGGTTTTATTAAGGAGGAAGTTTATGTGAAACAACCTCCTGGCTTTGAAAATCACAAATTTCCCGACCACGTGTTCAAGCTAAAGAAAGCACTTTATGGCCTCAAGCAAGCCCCCAGAGCTTGGTATGAAAGGCTAAGTAGCTTCTTACTTGAGAAAGGTTTTTCAAAAGGGAAAATTGACACTACACTGTTTATAAAATCTTTTAAAGACACTATTCTATTGATTCAAATTTATGTTGATGATATTATTTTTGGGTCTACTGATGAAACTCTTTGTCAAGAATTTGCCAAGTGTATGCAGACAGAATTTGAGATGAGCATGATGGGAGAGCTCAACTATTTTCTTGGCCTGCAAATAAAGCAACTGGCAAATGGAACTTTCATCTGTCAATCGAAGTATACCAAGGACATGCTGAAGAAGTTCGACCTTGACAACGTCAAACCAATTAGCACGCCAATGGCTACTTCAACCAAACTCGAAACAGATGAGAGCGGTAAACCCGTTGATCAACGTAAGTATCGAGGTATGATAGGCAGCTTACTTTATTTAACTGCTAGTCGTCCCGATATCATGTTTAGTGTTTGCCTATGTGCTAGATATCAAGCAAATCCTAAGGAATCTCACATGACCGCGGTTAAGCGTATCTTTCGATACCTTAAGGGTACGGTTACAGTGGGCCTATGGTATCCCAAGTCAACATCATTTGACCTCATCGGTTACTCTGATGCTGACTTTGCTGGATGCAAGGTCGACCGTAAAAGTACGAGCGGCACGTGTCATTTGTTAGGAAAGGCTTTAGTCTCATGGTTTAGCAAGAAGCAGAACTCTGTCGCACTATCCACAACAGAAGCTGAATACATAGCAGCTGGGCGTTGTTGTGCACAAATTCTGTGGATGAAGCAAACCCTTGAAGACTATAAGTTATCTTTCATGCATATTCCTATATTCTGTGACAATACTAGTGCCATCAATTTGACTAAGAACCCTGTCTGCCACTCACGCACTAAACACTTTGAGATCAGACACCACTTTTTGCGTGATCATCAGCAAAATGGCACGATTAACTTAGAATTTATTGACACTGATCATCAGCTAGCAGATTTCTTTACTAAGCCATTATCCGAAGAGCGCTTCAATTATCTTTGTCGTGAACTCGGAATTTTGGATGAAGCAGTTATAAGTTGAGACTTACCTGCGTAAATATCGAGTATATTTTGATTCTTTTATGACAAATTTATTATGGGTACAAGCCGAAAGGGTCCTTCTGACAAAAAGGCGTAAAAGCCTAAGCGACACGGTGCACTAGTCCTCAGGACTACCGCTAGCTGGGATCCGGCCCCTGCAGCTAACCCATGGCAAATTTGAAATACTGAATTACAATATATTTCCTTGTTTATTATATGGTTTGTTACGATTTATTATTGCCAAATTGATCTTCCTAAAGTTGATTCTGACCTTTGTAAATCTCTCTATGTACTTTATTGGGTTTCTCAAAATTGTATCTCTTTTTGTTCAACACTTAATCATTTTTCAGCCTGAATTTTGTTCTGGACCACTGATCCAGAACTCGGGCCGAACTCTGCCCCTAACAGAGTTCGGGCCGAGTTCGGTCCCTAGGTTCCAGAATCAGGATCTGGCTCCGCCGTTGGATCTTTTCTAATCCAATGGTCATTATTCTACCCGACCAAAGACAAAGCCCTACTTTATGTCGGGATTCCTTCTCTTTCCTCCCATATTACCTCCTTCTTCACCTCTCCAAACTCCTTCCTTCAAACCCTAACCCTAGTTTTTGATCTAGAGTGCTCTATTTCTTCTCAAAATCAAGGGAAAGGGGTTTTTCAACGTTCTCTTCAACTGTTTGACATTATTTTCAGGTATAACTCTCTATTTCTCTCCATTTCAAGTTATCAAATTTCTTGTAAATGGCTCCACGCTTGCCCAATCGCGGGAAGAGGATCCGAACCGAGGGTGCTTCCTCTTCGAATCCTCCTCCTCCGATTGAACAAGTAGTTGAACAACACCCCATTCATCCGTTGTTCAATCCGCCGAGTCCCGATGACCCTAACACATACGACGACCGTCTATTTGTATCGCTAGACGCCTCTAATGAATGGTTTAGCGATTTTAGGACTCGTCCGGTGTTTGGGGGCCATCCCATCAATTTCACAATATTTTTTCAATATGAGTCTTTATTCCATGATCTTTGTTTGGATGCTTTAGTTGCTTCAAATTCTGTCATCTACCGTAGTGCAATCCAAATGTTCTATTGCAATTTAACTTTTGATGCAACACACATCTATTCCCGGGTTGCCGGTATTGACATCGCCTTCAATGATTCTGAGTTGGGGGATTTTCTTGATCTTGTTAATCTTGATACTTGGAATAAACTTGTGGAAGCACGTCAATTTCAATTTGTTGGCGATACTTCTCTTGAAGGATTCAAGGAGGAATTATGTGCTCCTAACATAAGTCCTCGCAAACTTATGGCCAAGCATCTCAACCCCTACTTCTATGAGCTTCACCGAATGGTTTTTAACACCATCTTACCCAAGGCTGGCTCAACAGATGAAGTCACTTATCTTGAGATCTCCGCCTTATATCATCTCCACTATCGTATTCCATTCAACTTTCCACGGACTATGATGGATTGGATGATCAACTGTCGGAAGAAACCAAGAGCTTTGGTTTATCCTCTCTATCTTCCTTTCGTTTTTTGTGCCTTCATCATTCCTATCCATGATTGTCCGTTCCTGCCTGCACCTGCCTTTCTATCCAAAGCACGACGCCTTCAGCCTGTCGCTGCTTCTGAATCATCTGAGCATTCTGCTGATGAGGAGCCTGACGCCCCTCCTTTTGGTCAGGATGCACCACCTCCACCTGCCACTCTTGAGTCCATTCAGACCATGCTCCGGGATCGTTTTACTCTTGAGGACGATCGCTGGACACAGCTGGACTATCGTACCACTCTGCAGATGAGTGCTCTCGGCAACTCTCTACATGATATCCGGTACTCTCTGTCTCAGCATCTGCACATTCCCATGGAGAGGGATCCAGCGCGCGCGGGTTATCGCATTGATGATCCGTGGGTTATGCGTTACATGGATCCGGATGATGCTTTTGTGGACCCTCGTCGCTCCTTCCATGGTCCATCAGATGTTCCAGGACCATCTCGTGCTCCATGATGGAGATTGGCTACTATCTGCTGCTGCTGCCACTGATGATGATCTTAGTTACTTTTGATTTCAGTTATTTAGTTTCTTATGGATTTATGTAGCTGGTTTTATGTACTCTGTTTATGAGTTGGCCACTTGGTTTCGTGGATGACATTATCTGTCTTTATTATCATTCTATGTCAGTGACTTATTTTGCTTAGTTTTTTACTGTTTCTTCTCTGCTTGGTGTGGTTGCATTAATATTCATTGCTTCTTTATATTGCTAACTGCCAAAAGGGGGAGAAATAATGTATATTTTTATTGTTTATTAGATATCCTACTGGTTCTATGCATTCGTATATCTGTGTATATCTGTACCTCTTGCTCTGGAAAATATTATCTATCAGATCACAGGTACTATGCATTTTGTAAGGGGGAGAGCTATAGCTTCTAGCTCGACACCGTTCATGGTTTACGGGGGAGCTATTTTCTCTTAGCTCAGGCATCGTGTATGGGGGAGCTATGGAACTATGTTACAATCAACTGTGTCCAGGTATGAATATTGAAATATACTTATATTATTTTGTCAATTATCAATATGGGGGAGATTGTTGACACAAAGTCACAGTCAACCAAATATTGACTACATTGACCAAATAATATTTGTATTAATTCAATACGACACACGACGACTGCATTCAGTTCAAGACAGATGACAGCTCAGTCTCCGGCTCTCAGTGTGTTCTGGAGTCTGTATTTTATGATTTCATTGAGTCTAGATTTATGTACTCTGAGTCTTGCTGAGCTCTTGGAACTTAGTCTATAACCTACCCAAAATCCCAAGCTCCACTGAACCAAAAACTGCCCACTGGTCCCCTTAGAACCACTCTGTGCTCTGGAGACAGAGTTCGGGCCGAACTCTGCCTCCACACAGAGTTCGGGCCGAACTCTGTCCCCTAGAAATCAGGAACCCTAATTTTAGGGATAGCTGGTTGCTAGCTGTCCAACGGCCAAATTTTTGAATTTTCCTACCCGAATTCTGGCCGAATTCTGCCTATAAAAACACTATAAATAGGGCATGAATTCTCTCATTTCAATTCACTCAATCTTCTCTTCTCTTCTCTCTTATAAGCTCAATAAGCCATACCCTTCCCATCTACTAGCCACAAGCCTCCTAAGTCTCGAGTGCTCAGCATCTCTCAGTTAGGATTCTTGTGCAAGAGTTGAAGAAGTCGCTTGGACAATTCCAAGCAAATCGCCACTGCGATCCTTTGTTAGAAGTTGACGTGCTCTTCTGAAGAAAAGGCACGGGTTGTAAACTACTATTTCACAAATAGTGGATTTAATCCTGAGCTAGAGTTCTCAGGCCTGGACTAGTCCTCCACGAGGGAAACCAGGTTAAAATCGTTGTGTTTGCGTATGCTCTTCTGCTCTTTATTTATTTTTCGCACTTTACTCTGATTATTGATTGTTGGTGAAAGAGTTATTTTTAATTGGCTATTTTTCTATATAAACTCTATTCACCCCCCTCTAGAGTTGCCAAACTGTTCTTCAATGTCTACCCTCTCAGATCTATGAATTCAATTGTTGATGATCAATTTTGGTTTCGTGATTATATTTCTTTTAATCCAAGTTTCATTACATTCTTGATGATCTTGGAATGGATGGGGATTATTTTCTGAAATTATTTGAATATCTTAAATTCTTACTATTAAGATTGGTCAGAGCTTTGATCCTTGAAATTGGGGTTTAAATCCCGTACTTTTGAGTTTCGATCCTGTTTTCTGAACGCCACTTGTTTGTTGAAATGCCAAACAAATTATAGCAGCATTCTGGACACAAGAGGCTTGTGTCTAATTCTGCGACTGTACGCGAGTTTCAGAGTTGGACTCATTATTACCAGGTATGATTCGATTATTTTTGGTAATTATGTGTTTTTAATTCATAATCAATTTAATAAGTTGGGGTTGTGGTCGGGATGCAGGGAGTTCGAATTGATGGATTTCAATTGTGCATGGCAATCGTGTCCGAGTGATGGAGTTGTGTGTCCAGATCGTATTCGTGTGTGTATGTGAAGTGCCGTCGTATCCACGCAGTGTGCGTTTGATGCAGGATTGGGTGCAAAAATTCTTCCGAGTTTGGGGTGCAAGAACTCTTCTGAGTTTGGAATAGTGATTGCTTTTCTTTTGTTTCAAATTTCGATTTGGTTGTATATCACTTTAATATTGTATAATTTTTCTAAACTGTTAAGCTGTTATATTTGATGAGATCAGTTATGTGGAGTCGGGTGGTATTGACTGAAACTGGGTATCGAGTTCAGGAAAATTTCTTGTGTTTTGTTTTAGTTGTGGATTTAAATAAGGTTATGACC
Source organism: Iris pallida (assembly GCA_029216955.1). Lineage (NCBI taxonomy): Eukaryota > Viridiplantae > Streptophyta > Magnoliopsida > Asparagales > Iridaceae > Iris > Iris pallida. The sequence continues at coordinate 509,944 of JANAVB010002795.1, forward strand.
ATTGGATTTTAGATGATTATTTTTAATAAATCATATATGCTGCTTGAGTTGCTTAGTGTAACTTCTAAGGTGCAAGTTATGTGATCTATTGACAAATAAGTGGAGAACTTAGTATAAGTTGTTGTTCCCTGAATATAGTTCATTTTATTATTATTAGCTGGTTTTGTTGAGTTCATTTGGAACATAGATAGTTTAGTATATTGTTAGGCCAATTGGGAGTATCTCATAGAGTTGCAAAATTGTTGAACTTTAGAGATTGGTGTGAGTATGATTTCAAGATAGTGAGTCCAGGCATACAAATTACCGGCTTAGATTAGAATGATTGGGTGAGTTCATAATTGTGTTTCAATTTTAACAACTGTTCTAAAAATAACTAACCAAGGTTTTACTCAAATATTATAGTTTAATTGCCATAGAAATTAAGTAGATAGATTAGTTAACTGTACAATAATATTCCTAGCTAAATTATATCTATAATTAGTTAAACAAGTAAGCAATGGCTAATTGGTTAGTTGGCAATATTTAGTTAGATATTTCATTTTAGAAATTAATCAACTTGTACTTACTAAACCATGAGGACATCCAGCTCTATCTAGTACACTTGATTTCTTGGAGCAAGGCAAGTACTTTTCTATGGTCTTGTGCATTTACATATCTTGTACTCTTCTTGTGACACGTCATGGCACGATATCTTGTACCCTTGTATTTTCTGTTCTTGTACTTACTTGTGTCGGGTGGAAAAATACACTAGCTATGTGACCAAACCCCGGTTACCATATTCATGTAGATAGCTTAGGCCTCGCATCGCGCACGCGGGTCCTAAACCGTACCGATATTCATGTACTCCTGTACATGCTCCTGTATTCCCCTTAGCCGGTCACATAGGCTAGATGTATTTCAAACATGGTGCACCTGTCATGTCTTGTACTCCAGGTTCATAGTTACTTTCCTGTACTTTACATTACTGTACTTATTTCCTTTACTTTCATTCCTGTACCTTCATGTTCATTTTCTGTATTTCATATTCATGTTCTCCTGTACTTATTTTCTATATCATGATGTTCTTGTTCATTACGTAGAACTGTACTTTGCTCCGTTCCTGACTAGGATATGTTGCAGGTGAGATGGAGGCTTTGTGTGATACATATTATGGCCGAGAGCCTGTAGATACAGTAGAGCCAGCTAGAGTTGCTCTGGACTTAGAGGCTGAGGATCCTAGTGCATTACCCTTAGTAGTTTTTATTCTGCTTGTATTGAGACTATCAAACTTTATTTTAGCTGGATGAATGTAATAAATTTAGACTTGTACTTTACTTTGATTCTGGGATACGTTTATAGATGCTATGATTTGTACTTATTCATGTTTATCTGGTTAGATTTCCTTATATTGGTACAACTTACTTCATCGTGTCCAACGATGAAGGCTGGGCGTGTCCGACTCGTGTCCGATTATTCAGGAGCAGGTCGTGGCATGTTTTTAGTGGTGTCCCATGCAGGTCTATCCTAATAGTACCTAGGTATTAGTGTACTATTGGGGAACTTGATTAAACTAGGGAAACTTGAATCACAGCATAAGAAATCGACTACATCAGGTATATATGGATATTATATAAACATTTATATTTACTGGTATGTTAGGTTTTTATCAATCACAAAGTTTTCTTTTGTTGCAGGATGGTCACTACGAGGAAGATCGCTGATCAGCCGGGAGTTGCAGGCAGCTCGGAACAGTCTACACCAGACGTTCCGTTAGATCAGCTTCCGTCACCGCCTCCTATCTTTCCTCCGCTACCCCTGACGATGACTTTCGACGGCGCTCAGGTGATGGCTATGTTCCAGCAGTTCATGGAGGCCCAGAACCACCAGGTCACGCAGTTTCGGGCGACAGTTGTTGATGCACTCAGGACCCGAGAGCCGGCAACACCAGCACCAGTAGCACCTCCAGCAGCAGCAGTATCGAGACCAGGGACGACCATGGACTACCAGAACCTCTGCCTGATGGACTTTTGGGGCCACGAGGGGATTGTTTATGCGGATGAGTGGCTGGAGAATACGGAGGGGATACTGAAGATGGCGTGGATCCCGGATGACCTGAAGGTAGAAGTGGCGAGCATGCGACTCTTCGACCTTGCCAGAACTTGGTACCGGGAGGAGCTCCAGTTAGCTGAGCCCCAGGTTTCTTGGACAGATTTCAAAACTCTGTTCAAGGAGAAGTTTTTCCCGGATGTGGAGCGGGATGAGCTTCGGATGTAGTTCGAGACGTTACAGCAGGGGACCATGACAGTGGCGGAGTACACTTCAGAGTTTACTCAACTCAGCGGGTTCGCGGAGAACCTAGTCGGAGCACCAGAGGATAGAGCTTGGATATTCAAGAAGGGCCTCACCAGTGAGCTGCAGCATGCAGTGGCTATTAGTCAGGCGACGATGTATGCGAGCATCCTCAAGATTGTTCAGGCTATAGAAAAGGAAGCACACCCGAAGCTGAAGAAGGACCGGGACATAGGCACCAGTAGTTTCCAGGCACCGGCGAAGAGGACCCAGACTCATATTTAGGCGAGGCCACAGCAGCCGGCACAGCAGCATCACCATCCAGCCAGAGCTCCTGTACATCAGCCTCAGAGACAGCAGCAGGCAGTTACTTGCGCATTCTGTTACCGGCCAGGACACCGCTTCGACGAGTGCCGTAAGAGGCTCGGGCTCTACCTATTCTGCGGATCAAACACACATCAGATGAGGGATTGCCCACAGTCTACAGCTCGACTGATAGGAGGACCTCGAGGAGCTGGAGGACTACCACCTGCACCACCCAGAGCTCTACCAGCTGCACCATATAGGGTTCAGGCTTTACCTACTCAGCAGCAGCATTTTGCATAACACCAGCAGCAGAGGGGACTACCACAGTAGGGACGTGCTTACGTCATGGCCGCAGTTGAGGAGGATGAGGTAGTTCCAGATGTGATCACAGGTTCTATCCTTTTACATTCATTTCCTGTCATTGCATTATTTGATTCTGGAGCCAAACATAGCTTTATATCATGAGTTTCTGCATAGACACTGCTTCACACCTAAGCCCACTAGGAGAAACTGTCAGATTATGACAGGAGGAGGGGTAGTGCCAGTTAGTGAGATGGTAGATTGTCCTTTCACTATAGCTGGGAGGGAGCTTAGGGCTCGACTTCTAGTGATGCCATTGCCCGGATTTGATATAGTCCTCGGCATCGACTGGATGAGCGATCAGTTTACTATAATAGATTGCCAAAAGGGAAGGTGATTTTCAGCCAACCTGGAGTTCTACCGTTCGAGATCAGTAGACAAATTACAGAGAGGCCAGAGGGAGTCTACTTCGGAGCAGTTGTAGAAGACCAGGAGTTGTCGCACCCGCTGATTGCAGAGTTTCTCGACGTCTTTCCCGAGGAGTTGCCAGGATTGCCGCCAGATCGAGATGTGGAGTTTAGCATCGACCTAGTGCCCGGATCAGCACCGAAGTCCCAGCATTGCTACAAGATCACCCCGAAGGAAGCTGCAGAGTTGAAGGCTCAGATTGGTGAGTTGGAAGGCAAGGGTTTTATTCGGTCCAGTGCTTCACCCTGGGAAGCACCGGTACTCTTCATGCCCAAGAAGGATGGGACTGTAAGGATGTGTATTAATTACCGTACACTCAATAACATCACCATCAAGAATAAATATCCTTTGCCGTGGATTGATGAGCTGTTTGACCAGCTTAGTGGAGCGAAGGTCTTTTCCAAGATTGACCTTCGGTCGGGGTATCATCAGATGAAGGTTCGGGAGCAGGATATTTCGAAGATAGATTTCGGTACCCGTTACGGCCAGTATGAATTTTTGGTGATGCCGTTCGGACTCACCAATGCCCTAGCAGTGTTTATATACTTGATGAATAAAGTTTTTCACAAGTATCTGGACAAGTTTGTCGTAGTCTTCATTGACGACATTCTGATATATTCGAAGACCGAAGAGGAGCATGGGGAGCACCTGTGGATGTGTTGGAGATTCTGCGAAAAGAGAAGATATACAGAAAACTCTCGAAGTGTGAGTTTTACTTGGACAAGGTGGAGTTCTTGGGGCATGTGGTGACTGGAGAGGAGATTTATGTGGATCCCAAAAAGATTGAAGATGTGGAAGCATGGGCACCTCCCAAGTCAGTTGTAGAGATTCGTAGTTTCCTGGGTCTAGCAGGATACTACCGAAATTTTGTGAAAGATTTTGCAAGATAGCAGATCCTATGACCAAGCTTATGCGAAAAGACGAGGAGTTCATTTGGAGCGACGCCTGCCAGTCAGCATTTGAGAAATTGAAGAGAAGACTCACTACAGCACCTGTTCTAGCTTTGCCATCAGGATCTGGAGGGTTCGTCATCTACAGCGATGCATCAGGAAAGGACTTGGGATGTGTGCTTGAGCAGAATAATAGGGTCATTGCTTATGCTTCTAGACAGTTGAGGCCTCATGAGAAGAATTATCCTACACATGACTTGGAGCTTGCAGCAGTCATTTTTGCCTTGAAACTGTAGAAGCACTACTTGTATGGAGAGGGAGTGGACATCTTCATGGAGTATAAAAGCCTGAAGTATGTTTTCACTCAGAAGGAGCTGAATATGAGGCAGCATAGATGGCTGAAACTCATGATGAATTTCGATATCAACCTGCAGTACCACCCTGGGAAGGCGAATGTGGTGGCAGATGCTCATAGTCGATATCCTGTTGCTATATTTCTCACTATGGATTGATATCTTTTGGAGGATCTTGAGAGTCTGGGGATTGAGATAGTTCTTCTAGGAGTTGGAGGACAGCTGATGCACATGCAGATACAGTCAGGACTGTTAGAGAAGATCAAGGAGGCCCAGTTTCCAGATGAGGGACTCCGATGTCTCAGAGGCCAGGCAGAGGCAGGATTGCTCGACGACTTCACTATTGCAGATGATGGATCCCTGAGGCACGAAACTCAGTTGTGTGTGTCCAAAAATTTATTGGAGGAGGTGATGCAAGAGGCCCACCAGTCACAGTGTTCTATTCATCCTGGATCTACCAAGATGTATAAGGATCTGTGGGAGTATGCTTGGTGTTATAGGATGAAACGAGAGGTTGTCAGATTTTTTCCAGATGCCTTGTGTGCCAACAAGTCAAGGCAGAGTGCCAGAGACCAACAGGATTACTACAGCCTTTACCTATTCCAGAATGGAAGTGGGAGCACATCACCATGGACTTCGTCTCTGGATTACCGCGTACACCCGGTGGCAATGATGCTATTTAGGTTATCGTGGACAGATTGACGAAATCTGCTCACTTTATTCCGTTCAAGGTAGGGCTGTCGACCGAGAAGCTTGCAGACCTCTACATGCGTCAGATCGTGCGGATTCACGGAGTTCCCGTCAGCATCATTTCAAACTGGGACAGCCGCTTCACATCACACTTCTGGAGGAGTCTACAGCTGAGCTTGGGGTCACAGTTGAAGTTCAGTGCCGCCTATCATCCACAGACGGACGGGCAGTCCGAGAGGACCATTCAGATACTGGAAGACATGCTGCGGGCTTGCGCACTCGACTTCGGTGGTTCATGGGAGGATCACTTGCACCTTGTGGAGTTTTCCTATAACAACAGTTATCAGGCAAGCATCAAGATGATGCCGTTCAAGGCACTGTACGGACGAGGATGCCGCACACCTCTATCTTGGGACGACATCGGCGAGAGGACTTTGCTTGGGCCAGAGATGGTGGTAGACTCAGCTGAGAAAGTCAGACTGATCAGGGAGCATCTCAGAGTTGCACAGTATCGACAGAAGCACTGGGCAGACAGTAGCAGACGGCCACTGGAGTTCGCAGTTGGAGATAGAGTGTTCCTGAAGATCTCGCCGACTAGGGGCTTCATTCATTTCGGCAGAGGCGAAAAGCTCAGTCCGAGGTACATCAGGCCTTTTGACGTGATGACACGGATTGGCGATGTAGCATATCGATTAGCACTTCCAGCTAGCTTGGAGGGAGTGCATGACATCTTTCACGTGTCCCAGCTTTGACGCTATATTCTGGACCCGAGCTATGTGGTGGATTATTCAGAGGTAGAGGTGGGTCCGAGCTTGACCTATGAGGAGCAGCCAGTGGAGATCCTTGATCGGAGGGAGAAGCAATTAATTACGGAATCAGACTATTCCATTTGCCCGAGTCATGTGGAGACATCACTCTCCGGAAGAGTCCACATGGGAGCGCAAGGACGGGATGCGAGAGCGCTATCCTATTTTGTTTGCTTGATTGTATTCTGGTTTTCAAAAAATTTAAATTCAATAAATGACTTGTGTTAAGACAACTTATTGTGATTGTGTTTTGTTTGCCTCTCGAATTTCGAGGACGAAATTATTTTAAGGGGGAGAGATTTGAGATTTGTATCTCTACTTTCCATTTTTTGGATATTTTAATTGCTAAAATAATAGGTTTATTACATATTATATATATATATATATATATATATATATATATATATATATATATATATATATATATATATAATAAAAAAAATATATATATATATATATATATTTATATATATATATATATATATATATATATATATATATATATATATATAAATAATTTGGAGGGAATTAGGAGCAGGAATTTGAATTTTTGAAAGTTTGTTGTAACGAACTAACTTGGGCCCCACCACTCATTTTCTTTTCTAACTGTTTTCCTGGTTTCAGTGTAATAATGAAAAGGTAAGGGATTTTTCTGATTATTGACCAATGGCGGTGGGGGGGCCTAACTGTAAATTGTGCAATGTTTATTTATTTAGGGCTGGAGAGAGAATACTCACTCAGCACTTAGCTATCTGCTCATTTCTTTTTTCGAGAGCTTTTCTCTTCCTCTCCAAATCTGCGGCTGACCACCGAACCCTAATCCATCTCGGCGGCCACCATGGCATTGGCGGCGACGGAGTCAGCAACCCCAGCGGTGATCTCATCCTCCATCAGCGACTGATCTACCGACCAGATCCGAAGAGGCACCATCTCGCGGCGCCAATCGACGGTCAGAGCGCATCGATTCTCGACGAATCTGACGAACATCTCGGCGAGCTTTCCCTGTGTCGACAGCACCCTTCTGCGGCGCGTTCGTCCACCGAGAGATCCTCTTTCCGCGATCTTCTCCGAGTTGACGCAGTGATGTCGTGGTGAGTCGATTACTTGTTCCTATACTCTTAGATTGATCTAGACTCGATCTAGACTGTCTAATTCTAAATTCCTTTCGATCTTGCCAGAATTTGTGGAGTTTGACCAGACGCTGTCAATTTGGATTGATTTGTCAGGATCAATTCCTCTCAGGCCTTAATCTATAGTAAGTCCTTGTCGTGATGTCTACCCTCTTCGAGCATCCTCAAGATTGCTCAGGCTGTAGAGGAGGCATATCCGAAGCTGAAGAGGGACCCGGACATAGGCAGCAGCAGTTTCCAGGCACAGACGAAGAGGACCCAGACTCAGATTCAGACGAGGCCACAGCAGCCGGAACAACAGCATCACCGTCCAGCCAGAGCTCCTGCACATCAGCCTCAGAGACATCAGCAGACAGTTACTTGCACATTCTGTTACCGGCCAGGACATCGCTTCGACGAGTGCTGCAAGAGGCTCGGGCTCTGCCTATTCTGTGGATCAGACGCACATCAGATGAGGGATTGGCTACCGGCTGCAGCTCGACTGACAGGAGGACCTCGAGGAGCTGGAGGACTACCACCTGCACCACCCAGAGCTCTACCAGCTGTACCATATAGGGTTCAGGCTTTACCTACTCGGCAGCAGCGTTTTGTATAGCACCAGCAGCAGAGGGGACCACCACAGCAGGGACGTGCTTACGTCATAGCCGCAGTTGAGGAGGATAAGGCAGTTCCAGATGTGATCACAGGTTCTATCCTTTTACATTCATTTCCTGCCATTGTATTGTTTGATTCTGGAATATATCAACAGGTCAAGTCAGGACTGAAACGAGCACAATACATCTCACACAGTTCATATCATGTCAGAAAATAATAAACATACAAAAGAGTAAGATACATGAATAACTGAAAGAATGTACCTGAAATAAAAAAGATAACTATAATAGAAATATCTACTATAAGTAAAGAACTATCAGTGACTAGTAATTCAGAGTACAAGATAGACATGTGAACAGCTGAAAATGATTCATGGCTATACTACAGAGTTGATTCATGGCCACACTACTTTGGAATTATTCACATGACTATTTCTACTCCCCTATCCCTAATCAATACGCAAGGATCGAGACAAGTATTTTTAAGATTCATGATTTTACTGCCTCTTAAATGAAAGCACGTGAAATTGATTCATGAGGGCTCTGTGAATATGAGGATACAAGATTCACCAGATGATACATGAATAGTGAAAGCATAGAGATACATGATGTAAGTAAACACACATGACATGATGTACCTGATGCTCCCGAGGGGGATAACATCTCATGAAAAGATCTATATAGTACCAATCCGTGTTACCAACGTGACAACATCAAGTAAAGTAATCTAGAACAGAAATATAAGTTCTAGCAAGTATGAAACGGTCAGAGAATGTACTCACCTGATATCCTGAGTATTTGGTAAGTGTAGATGTCCAGACAGAGTAGATGAGTCCTATTTAGAGCAACACAGGTCACAACATGTCCAGAATGGTAATATTGAACTTTATAATTCATCTACATGATTTCTAGGTCAATGTAGGTCAAAGTCAAACTTGGTCAACTCTGGGTCAAAGTCAAACTTGGTCAACTCTGGGTCAACCTTAGGGTTTGGTCAACTAGATCAATCTTAGTCAACTATGTCAAACTTAGTCAATTGGTCAATATAGACTCAATGTTGACTTTTGGTCGACAGTCAGTCAACTAGGTCAACTAGTCCAATCTAGGTCAACTATTGTCTAATCTAGGTCTAATCCATAGTTTATGCAAGCAAGTATCACCTACAGAACACTTAGCCTATAATCACTTGCTAACACATAGCACAAAACCTATATATTACTTTATATATATATATATATATATATATATATATATATATATATATATATATATATATACAAAAAACTGGGATGAGAGCTCGCGCTCGAGCTCCGGCCGGAGCGTCGCTGCTCGCCACCCCCCTTCTGCCTTCGTGGTCGGGTGGCGGCCTGGCTGGCCTCTCCTCTGGCCGCGCTCCACCTTGGGAGCCTTGCCCCCCTTCGGCTGGCCGATCCCGCTCGGCCGCCCCACCTCCTCCTCCTGTGGGGTTTCCCCCCCCCCCCCCCCCCCACCCCCCCCCCCCCCCCCCCCCCC